>BSBK01005392.1:0-302500 GCA_027943335.1 Chamaecyparis obtusa
TATATATATATATATACATATATATATACATATACATATATATATATCTATATATACATATATATATATGTATATATATATATATATATATATATATGTATATGCATATATATATGTATATATATACATATATATATATATATACATATACATATATATATATCTATATATACATATATACATATATATCTATATATGTGTGTGTAGGTCTATATATAATTTTGTTATGAAAAAAAAATAATAGTAAAAAATTCATATATTCATCTTACTAATGGAAGTATTTGAATGTATATTTTACATGTATATATACAAATGTATATACTTGTATAATATACATATTTATATACATACATATATACTTGTGTTTATATATGGTTATATATACACATATAAATATATGTAATTATTTCTTTGTGTGTGTGTGTGTGTATATATATGAAATTTTTTTTATATAAAATAAAGTTAAAAAAATAAAGGGTTTCTTTTTTTTTAATTATAAAAAAGAAGTTTTTTTTTCTTTCTGTAAAATTTTCTTTGGTGGGAGGGTTCGACATGGTCGTTCCCTCTTATGGCACTACCACTGTGTAGGTGACAGACACCACACATAGTGGCATCGCTATTGTGGGTCGCAGTGGCCACCACAAAACCCCCTTTTTCTCATAAGACAAAAAACAAAACAAAACTTATTATTATTTTTTTTAAATAGAACAAAGAAAATCATGAAAACCCTGCAAAAAAACACAAACAAGTTCCTTCTTCTTCAACTTGCACACACACAAAAAAAAGATAATATGAGAGAAGAAGGAAAATAAAAGAAGAATGAGAGCAAAACACAAAAGAATAGAAATCTATGCCCTAACCATAATTTAAGATTAGGGTTAGGGTAGAGGGAGAAAGGAGAGGATGAGAGAGAGAAATAAAATATTCAAAATGAGATAACCATCTCATGTGGGGATGAGAAAACCTAAGTAGGGTTGCATAAACATTAATATATAATAACAATTGTTTCTTTTAGGAGGGAAATGTTTTTTTTTAAAGTATCTTTGTGCATTTCTAAAGGGGATTATTATTTAGTGGGGAAGTTAAAACATATTAGATTAGAATTGATCTAAAACAACATGTGGATAATTCAATGATTAATAAAATGTCCTCATATATTTCGTTATATTTAATTGAATTTAAACATACCATTTTTAAATTTTTTTTTTTATGATTGAAGATTAATGTATATAAAGTGATTAGTTCAATGATTATGAAATTGGATTTAATAAAGACATGATATTTAACATGATGTAGTATATTGGTTTAATTAACGTGTCTTAATATGCCTACGAAAGGATTTTATATAACTATTTCTATGTGTCATTTAATTACAAAGGGGACCGTTAAAGTATAATTTTTATATTTTTATAATAGATGTATTAATTAATTTTATAAATGGGCATTAAAATAATAAATTTTATAATGATATTATAAATGAGACATTTAAACCTTATAAGGGGGCTATTAGGATGTAAGATTTATTAATAATGTTTTAATGTGTCTATCAATTCAATTAAGGGGGTCAATAAAATGTTAGATTTTATAATATTATTTTAAAAATGCGTTATTTAGATTTTAAAGGGGAAAGGTAATTAATTTAATAAATGTCATTATGGGGATCTAATTTCAATAATGAATATATCATTGCAACCCTAAGGGAAAAAGTGGATTATTTTTTTAGAACGATAAATTAACATTATTAATTGATCACATGGCTGTTAAAATACTCTAATAATCACCTCTTTATTATAATGTAATTAATTTGATGAAGGTGTTTAAACCTAACTAAGGATAATAGTCCTCACACGACTATCATTTGTCATGATTCCCCTCAACTTCTACTAGGTTACCATTTGAGGTTGATTAATCTAACAATGTTGTAATCTCCTATAGTGAACTTATTAAACGCTTTTATCTCAACAACATGAAACGTAAACTTATCATGTTTTGGAAAAAAAATAAAATTTGTTGGTGTGCTTTTGCCTTAAATTTTGGGCATGACATTAAAGTTGTAACAGTCATGAGATTGTCTCCATGGAGTGTATTAAAAATCATATGAATCCAATAAACTAAGGGTTTTCTATATTAATCTTCACAGATCTTAATTGTAGAATATGTTATGTATTCAATGGATCTCTTTCAAGGATAGGGTTAAAATTCTTTGAATGGATAACAATGATTTGAATATGCGATATGAATTCATGTAAGAAGAATTTCATGCTAACATAAGAATATTTTTTAATGTCAACATCATTATAAATTGAATTATTTCTTGCTATACTTGCTTATGAGAATTTATTTGTTGCCTAGTATTTTGACTCTATAGCCTAGATTTGACATTGGTCTATATGTAATCTCTTATGTTTTCTAGCAGCAACCAATTGATTAATAGTTGTTTTATTTCTTTAATTACTTAGTTTTAATTCCCAACTTAGCCTGTAAATTTTTCTTATACTAGAGTTGAGCCTACCTTGTGTATAATCAAATTCATACTCTAATGTCCATTGGTTGGGAGCCATCTGCTTATTATGCAATACCACCTATTGACCAACTAACATGTTGCTTTTCAAGACTATTTCTTTGGCCTTTGTAGGAGTAATGTTTATCTCATCAAAGTTCATCTCTTTGAAAGTTTGACTGATGACCTTTGATCATCCTCTGATTTAGCAGTCCTAACACACCTTTCACCAGCTCTAGATTTTTTGCTTAAAATCTAGCCAAATTTTTATCATAAGATAAGATAGAAATATAAAAGGGTTTGAAAAATGCTAAAGAAAAAATTCATACATATAATATCTGGCCGAAAATAGGAGGTTTTTTTTTTTAATTTGGGTTATGTATTGGGAGGGGGTGATAAGAAAGGAGTATATGGCAATATTTTTTTAAAATAGGGGGATTCTTTAGTATGCCACAAATGCACGTTCTAAAACCTAGGTTCACTAAGTGAAGCCCTTGTGACAAAGGCATAATCAATAAATAATCATCAAAGAACCCTCAAGATTCATCATTACCATTGAGACCACACAAAAAAATGTTTGGAGCATAAATTTTGGAATCTCAAAGTCAACATAAGGATCCATATTTGTCCATCATATCCAAAAAAAAGAATCATCAAAATTATCATTTACACATCTTGCTAGGAATCACATCGGAACTCTTCTAGGTTCCATGACATAATCCAAATACCAATTTCCATACTATTGCATTTACCAAACCCAATGATAACATTATAATCCATGCCATCTATCAATCGCCAAAGAACAAAACATGACCATCATACAACCTCAATTATGCATTTAGGCCCAACCAACATATTGCAAAGAAACTCAATAAATCAACATATCCCAACAAGTATTATAAAATTGACATATGAAATCAATAATGCCTAGAAACCACATCGAAATGATAATAAATAAATGCAACTAAGAACACACAATAATCCATGCCTCTGGTAATCATAAGACATAATGAACCCCAAATACAAAAAAATAAAAACCCAAACTCACGTACATCTTTACATTACGAAACCCACATTAAAGAAATCTTCATGGAAAACCACAATAAACAAATCACTAGAATATTTATCCATTTAAGAAAAGAACAAATCAACACATGTTATGATTTAACAAAATACAAATACTAATACTCTCTTAACTAGATATTAAAACTCTCATATTTTGATTCACATATTATGATCAATAAAATCTTTCTATTAAACTATTTGAAAATACTTACAAGAAAAATAAAATTGATATATAAAATCTAATTTCCTATCTAAATAAAATATAATTCCTAACATAATAAAATGCAATTTCCACCCAATGAAAGAATCATAGTTACTTACAAATCAAATGTAATTTCTAGCCAACAAAAATTCTTAAAGATTTTTAAATTAAATAATATAAACAATCTTTCTCATAAAAAAATTTAACTAAATTTGTAATTTTCTTAAATCCTATTCTATAATACTTCCTAATTAACAAAATAATATTTATTTCCTAAACAACTAATATTTAATTCCCTAACAATTATATTTGACAAACTCATTTTAATTTCCTAAATAACAAATTATATCAACCAATCTTAATTTCATTCCCTATGATTAGAGATAGCTTACTTGAGAAAAATTATATCTAATATACATCAATCTCAATGATAGTGTAAATGTTACCTTATTAACATAATCTACCTTTAGATTTCTAAATCATATAATCCATATCCAATGACATCCGTAAGGGTTAACAAGATAAAAGCTAGAGAGAGTGTGTCACGATATCCAAAAAGATGGTAATGTCCTTTTTTTGGGACATTAGAAACTGTAGACACCTAAATTCATCCTTCTAATATTAATTTAATTTAATTTAATTAATGACCCCAAATAACATTATAGTTAATTTTTTAATTAATTATATTTGTTAAATTCATCTATTTATTTAATTAAATAAATTCACTAATCATAGTATTTGAATTAAATTTAAATACTACCTTTCATAATGTATTAAATTTAATTTAATACATGTTCCTCCATATTCCTCTTTTAAATTTTTTAAATTTATTTAATTCCCTCACATTCTTTATTTTCTACTAAACCATGATTAAATTAAAATTTTATTTAATTTAATCTTAAATCCAACCTAGATGCTATCCTACACACATCACTTTCTATCTAATAAGCCTACTCACTAATTAACTAAGGTGAATTAGGCAAATTTTTGGATTCCTACATCCATTAGTCCTAATTATTTGCTCACACATGTGTGAGCAAATTTCCAAAAATGACCTTTTCAAAAATTGCTAAAATTTGCACAAACAAAGCTTCTTACATTTTATGACACCTTCTTACACATTCTAAAATGGTGAAAATGGACTTTTTCACTTACACATCTCTTACACACACTTACACATGTACTTGAAGTACACATTGACCTTTCACATCCCAAGTTGCTCACACATGTGTGAGAAAGTTTTGGACTTTGCATGGCTTATGTCTCCTTGGTGGCACCTATGTCAATTCCACATAGATGCCACCTCACCCCAACCCTCCAAAATCCTATAAATAGGACCCTTGTCTCAAGCAAAATTCATTCCTTTTTGCATTAGAGTTATTATGCTAGTTTAGACTTAGAATTGCTTTTATAGAGTTTTCTAACAATTTGGTAGTTGCTAGATTTCTTTTAAGTTTTAGAATTTAGTGATTTAACTTCATCTTTCATTTGCATACTTGCATGCCATAGAGCTTGAGGATTGCTTTCATAGCTCCTCCTTGAGCTTCTTTTGGCCTCTTGCATTGAGTGCTCTAGAGTTGCTTCTATAGCTTCTTATTGAGCATTTCAATCTTCATTATACTTTGCATTCATAGCAGGATCTATACTTGTGTTGGGAGAGCACACCCACAACCTCTCTAAGAGCTTAAATCAAACAAGTCTTGGGTGCACTTGTTTCATGCTCATCCGAGGTTATGGTGAAAATTAATGTTTTTTACAAGTTTATGAATATGTTAAAATAAGATTTGAATATGCTCTTTATCATTAATGTTTGCATGTTTGAACTTGTTCTTAACAGGTGGATTTTCATTATATACATTTTGGTACACTCGGTGGGACCCACAATCCCATTTACTAACTATTTCTCTTGATTTTGTGAAGGTTTCCCATGAATTTTCCAGACAGGCATCTCTGCACGACCAGAGGCATCTCCGCTTGGAAACAGGTGTCTCTGCACACAGGCATCTCTACCTATCAAAAAATGTCTTTGCACATAGGCATCTCTGCCTCCAGATAAGTGTCTCCACCAGAAAGAGGTTTTCTCTCATTTTAATTTATTTTAATCAACAAAACTTGTATTTCATAATCACATTAAGGCTAATGATAAGTATTAAAACACCTAACTATATCTGTAAATGAAGAAAAATACATGAAGCTAATGAAATCTTTATTTTTGTGCAGATAGGTGTCTCTGCATACACACAAGTGTCTCTGCTAGAAGAGGGAATTTTCCCTTTGTGTTATTTTTTTTAAGCTGATTAAGTAAAATTTCTTGACATATTAAGGTTAAAAATCATTGTATTTTTGCTATAAGAAACCTTTTTATGTATTCAAAACTTAATGAGAAGATCAAACTTTCAAACATTGGTGTTTAACTTCTATTTTTGTGCAGATAGGCATCTCTTCGTGTACATAGGCATCTCTTCCTATAAACAAGCATCTCTGATAGATAGGCATCTCTACCTGTAAATAGGTGTCTTTGACAAATAGGCATCTTTGCCTGTAAACAGGTGTCTCTGACAAACATGTGTCTCTACCTGTAAATAGGTGTCTCTGTCTGATTTTTGCATGTTTTCATAATATCTTGCACTTTGAATTTTCTGATCTAAGTTTTTTGGAAGATACTGACATTTTGTGACTTCTAACAGTGATTTTGCAGAATGTTGACCAAGATTTGACCACTCTAAGACTACTAACTTGTTTGTTTTGTAGGACGTTGTTAGAAGACCAAACACACGAAACTACTTATCAAAGTTGGTTTGTAGGTTGCCAAGGAGATTCAATCAAACATTGTGTTTTCTTAATGATTTATTAGGCACCTAGCATTAAATAGGAAGTCTTTTTCTGTAGATAATGATTCATTAGCTAGGGGATTATGATATTTTCTCCAAGTGAGAAAACCAGAAACCCAGAACCTTTTGAATTGTTGTCTTGAAGAAAAGACTTGGAATTAATCATTTGTTTGGTGTGTTTGGGAGAAAACCTCGTTGGATAGGAGATTATGCTCTTTTCCCCTTGAGGCAAAACCAAAAATCCAGACTCCTATGCATTTACTTTCAATCCTTTAGATGGGCCTACCGGTGAGGTAAAAAGCTCCTGGGAATGACCCACATGAGAACAAGGTGTAAGCCCACCACTCCAACTCACGTTAATGAAATTTTCTTTTTGGGGTTAAAGCCTCAAAAGCAAGATGACATTTGAGCTTATACAAAGCTCTCACCTAACATTTAGTAGGGCCTCATGGTCTTAATCACATTTACATGACTACTTGTGTCAAGGTGCTTTGTGGGGCTATATGTCATAGTCGCGCTTGCGCAAACACAAAGAGTGTGTTCAAATGGAGATCCTTACTAAAATCCATTAGTTAGAAGCCACTTGATTCACCTTTGAAAGGCTGATAATCTACATGCAAGGAGAATAGTAATCTCCCCATTAAGACACTCACCATACCGAGCCCCCTTCAATGCTAACACTATGATAATACGACATCATAGAGCCATTGCATACTTGGTAAAGGCCGTATTCTAAGGAGTTGTTGGGTGTGTTCCTAAGTCAGTTAGAAAAGGTTTTCAATCTCAGCCAACTTCCTTTTAGGGATAAAGAGTGTGCTTGTTACTTTCATTGCAAAAACAAATATGTACACTTGAATCCTGCAAGGTTGCTTTGTCCCTTGCAGGATTGTTTTCAAAAAATGTGCTTGTAACCCAAACATTTGATGTATGTATGAAATCAGTTCTTGCCAAGATCATCCTTTGATCTATCAAGATATTTTCCTCAAGTCATGACAGATAGTGTTAAACATAAGAAAGAAAAACTCCTAGTTACACGAGACCATAGAGAGAAGAAAATCCCCAACCAAAGGATTAAAGCCAACCAATCTTATTTGAAACCCATTTGAGAATTTCTAGAAGCTATTGAGAAATCAAATAAAATCATTTACAATAATCGGGTTGCTAATTTTGTTGCCAAGAACAAAGTTAACATGGCCTTTGTCACTTGGGAATCCTATGACTAAGTACCTTTGACCTTCATTCCTCATCTTCTTCAAGTCATTCATCCCTTTCTTGTCTTTTAACATCCCTTTCATCATACACATACCAAAACATTAGGAGCATTAATCAGAATCTTGGACTTAAAATCAGAATCAGATCAATCCATCTTTCACACCTTCATTACACCATAGGGTGAAAGAATCATTCTAATAGTGTCTCATAGACCTTAATTCCAAAGAAAACATTAATCCCTTAATACTTTGAGAACTAAGTCTTTCTCTAGTATTCCTAATCCAATTCTATTTTGTTTGGGGATCATCAGTTTATCACCCAAACACAAGAAGACTTTAAATCAAAACCAATCCTATGTTTGCATAATCACAAGGGCTTGTTTTACCTAGGTTTGTTCCAAACCTTTAAATCCAATCAATCCTTGAGGCTTAGTTCCTCTTATCAATCAATTTAATCCTAAATCAAATCAATCAATCCAATTCAATCAATCCAATCAATCATCAAGACTTAATCATTAGTCCAAGTTGCTCCTAGATCACCAAATCCTTTTTTTCCATACCTCATCAATTATTCTCCCTTGTTTAATTCAACCATCCTAAGGTTACTCATGCATGGTACTGACCTGATCACAAGCAAAGATAAGACAAGAATCTCTCATCATGGATAATGATCAAGAAACTGTCTATCAAGAAGACTTTAATGATGAAGAAGAACCTCACATGGAATCTGACACAGTAATACCTGGAAGTGTCAGTGCTAATCCCTAAGATAAAGAATTTTTTGAGGTTCCTAACAACTTAAGCTTAGTGGAAGACCTAATCCAAGCCAACATTGTCAATATCTTCATGAATCTTGTCCAAAGAGGTGTTACCCTCCCTGATAATTTTGATGAAACTTTTCTTGAGAAAAACTTGATTCAAACCAACAAAAGCAAAGTAGCACCATCAACATCTGATAACACAAATCAACTTCCCCCTGATACGCTTGAGTTAATTTGACAACTCCTAAACAAGCCTAAGTCAAACAATGGAGTGAGTAACGATGGTTCAAATGCAAGCCATGTACCCAAACCACAACTAGGGTCTTTAGGATGACGCTATGCTTTTATTTTCTTAAAGCCTAGTGGAGTCCTAAAAAATCAAAATTTTGCACAAGAAAACAACACCAACTAGAGACATAATACCAATCTTCCCCCTCTAGGGGGACATAATGCATCATTAGGAGGAGGAACACTTTAAGCCCATATGATCACTGCTAATCCTCTTGAATTAGTCCAATAAATTGATGAGCTCAAAGGCATGATGTTGGCTATGCAGAAAGGCGGGAAGAAGGAATTTTATTTTGCAGAGATATGTCCTTATCCTTTTGAAAAATCAATCACTCTCCAGCCATTCCCCACCAATTTTGAAATACCAAAGTTTGACAAATACAAGGGAGACTCATGCCCTACACAACATATCAAGGAATTCTATGAGGCGCATAAGAAGTTTCCCTTAATGATCATCTTCTCCTAAAACTTTTTACTAGTAGTCTTGGAGGACCAGCCTTAGAGTGGCTATTGAACCTTCCTCTGGGTTCCATCTCCACATTCCATGATCTCGCAAACAAATTTGTTACAAAATATTCTTATAACATGGAACATCAAGCGTCCCTCAGCGATTTATGTAACATGAAACAAAGAAATGGAGAAACCTTTGCCAATTTTCTCCAAAGATGGTGACATCTCGCAAACCGCATGCCTTGGAAAATCCCAGATTCACATCTTGTTGACATCTTTACTAAGAATCTAGTTATGGAAATGTCATTTCAAATGAAGATGGCTGCCTTGGATTCCTTCGAGGCACTCATTAAAAAGGGGAAGTCTATTGATGAAAGGAGCAATTAAACACTACACCCCTAATTCATCTAACAATACTAGTGATAAACCCAAGTTTTGGTCTAAGAACAAGGGTGTTGTTAATGATGGAGTGACCGATGCTAAACATGTCCAAAATGTTCAAGCATCCAACAATAGTAACCAAGGCAATTGCAATAACAATGATTAGAACAATCACAACAATAATCAAACCAATTTGAATAACCAAAACAATCAGAATAGTTCAAATAACTAGAATCAAAATCAATGATTTGGTTATCGTGGCTCTCTATTCTCATGATATAATGGCAATAACAACAACAACAATCGACAACAACCACGATGACAATTTACACAGCTGGCAGATTCCCTTGATGTGATCTTCTGATGTCTAGTTGATCAAGGGATGATGGTTTATCCTAACACTAGGCCTTTCAATGAAAATCAACCTAAACCCAACTGGTATAAGGATAATGAATACTATGATTATCATCACATAAAAGGGCATGAGATCAAAAAATGCATGAAGTTTCATCATTTTGTGCAAGATTTGATTAGTGATGGTAAAATTGAAGTAGAAGGACAAAATGCCTCTACTTCTAAAGCCCAGTTAAAAATGTATTCTAAACCTTTTCCAGAACATAATAAAAACAATGCATCCACTACCAAGGGCTTTGCTTATGATTATTCAACAAACAAAATCTTAGGGGATGAATGCACTTGTGGAAAATTAGCCGAAAATGATGTCTGTGGTTTTGACTCACTGTGTGGCCATATTGAACAATCTGACACTCATGTAAACATGTTGAATTTAAAGAGTGTAGATTGCAATGTTACTACCCACCACCCTCACCTAACTGTACAAGTTGCTATCAATCCACCTGCTATGGATCCACCTACTACACCATCTACCTCGACATGACTTGCGTCATGTTATGACTTGCTTTCCCAACTAAAGAAGACCCCTACATAGATATCCATACTAGATATTTTACATACATCCCCCATCCACAAGGAGGTCCTTGAGAATGCCCTAACTGAGTCTCATGTCCCAGAAAATATCAATGCCTCTCAATTCCAAGCAATAATTGGAAATTTGGCTACCCAAAAATACTTGGTGTTCACTGAAAAAGATTTCTGAGGTCCTAACCCTCATCATAATAAACCCCTGCATATCCAAGTCACCATCCATAACACTCGAATCAAAAGAGTCCTTATAGACAATGGATCCCGTTTGAATCTTTGTACTTTAAGCATAATTTGCAATATCAATCTTTCTGAGGACCTCATTGATGTAAATAAGAGAATAAGAATAAAGGCATATAATAATAGAGAAAGGGTGAGTAAAGGTCTCATTGCACTTGCCTTACAAGTGGGCCCAACCCTTATTGAAACTACTTGTCAAGTGCTTGACTTGGATCTACCCTACAATATCCTTTTGGGTAGGCCGTGGATACATGCTATCTCAGGTGTCCCATCCACATTTCACCAATGTTTGAAATTTCCACATCATGGAGCTGAAATAACCATTCCTGGTGATCATGAACCCTTCCAATATTGCAAAAGGTTGGAAGGAAAACAATCAAACTACTTCCCATTGAATGAATGTGTTCATCCACTTTCACAAGAGATTCCCATCCAGCACACTTCCTTTGAAGAACAATTGTCTAAGCAAGCCAAGGGAAAAGAAAAGGTTACCCATGAAGAAAAGAATACTGAGTCCAAAAAGAAATTTAGGTTCACCGATCAAGGCCCGAGGGAATACAATTTTGAAAATGCTCTATGCATTGGTCAACTCCCTCTTTCTCCCAAGTCTTATGGAAAACCTTCACAAATCTTCCCTAAGGAAAATAAAGAGACTATGAAGTGTAAACATACTACATTTGAACATTGGAGATCTCTCTCAGATGAACATATGGAGCATAATATTATTTCCTAGCTTTTTGATGAAGAAGAAGAAAAACCCGCAGACATTCCTAAAGGGAAGTATATAAAGGCCACACCCATTGTTGAAAGTATAAGCTATCATAGCACTGGCCTTAGAGAAAATGAAATAGGAAGAAAAAATCTCATAAAAGCAACTGGATACCACCGAGGATGAGGACTGGGTTCCATAGAAACTAAGAAAACCTTTTCCAATGACTATTGTTTGATTGAATTTGATTCAGACACCAAGGAAGATTTCTTTGAAGTCTCTTTCCAATATATTGAAAATGACCTTGATACCCATGTCCTCCATATCACCCAATCTGACCTTTCCTCACCCGAACTTCCCCTTACCAATCCTGAATTGATCGATTGGGATCAACAAGATTCATCACCTGCCTTAGACATACGATTTAGATGAGGTAGTTTTAGCAATTTTTGGACTAAGAAATCTCCAAGACAATGAACATCAAATTGACTACAATGAACAAGCCTACTTCGGTAGCCAAGTCAACTCCCTTAGTTGAAAAAATGAAGAAAAAGAAAATAAAAAAAATGATAAAACATCCTTGGGTGAAAACCTTTCTAAGGCACCTTTGGATGGAGAAAAAGACAAAATAAAGGATGCATCCTCTAGTGAAAACCTCTCTAAGGTGCTAGAGGAGGGGGAATTGACTTTCCCTTCATGTCATTACCTTCAGAGAAATCTTCTATCCTCATAGAAGAAACAATTGTAGTTAATTTGGGCACAAAAGAAGATCCTAAGATCACCTACATTGCAGCCTCCCTAGATGAGACTGAACAAGAGTCCATGACTGCATTCCTTAAGAAAGTCTACATTAACTTTGCATGGACATATAAGGATATACCTAGACTTGACACTAACTTGGTTGTACATCATCTTGTTGTGGATCCTAAAATCAAACCTGTCAAGAAAAAATTACGCAAGATGCATCCACAAGTAGCACTCTTGGTTAAATTTGAATTGAAAAAGATGCTAAATGCAGAATTCATCAGACCAATAAACTATCTAGAATGGGTCTCAAACATTGTACCAGTAGGTAAACCCTCTAGGGGCATCTGGATTTGTACTGATTTCAGAGATCTTAATCTCACCTACCCTAAGGATGATTTTCCACTTCCAAACATTGACATCATAGTGGATTTGACTGTTGGGCATGAGATTTTGCTCCTCATGGATGGTTTTTATGGATATAATTAGATCCACATAACAGTGGAAGACCAGCATAAAACTACATTCACTACCCCATGGGGTACATTTTATTATCAGATCATGCCCTTTGGCCTCAAGAATTTAGGCACCACATTCTAGAGAGCCATGACAACCATATTTCATGACCTCCTTCATGTGATCATGGAAGATTATGTGGATGATATCTTAGACAAATCCAAGACATAAGAATCACACATTTATATTCTCACTACAATCTTTGATAGACTAAAAAAGTATAAGGTTTGAATCCCAAAAAATGTGTCTTTGGTGTGCAATCAGGTAAGCTCTTAGGCTACATTGTGTCTCGCAGAGGAATAGAAGTGGATCCTAAGAAGGTGAAAGCTATTTTGGAGATGCCACCTCCTAAAACTTTGAAACAATTAAGGAGCTTGCAAGGAAGACTTCAATCCATCTGGAGATTTGTGTTACAACTAGCAGACAAGGTGCATCCTTTCTCTCACTTGCTAAGAAAGGATATTAAATTTATTTGGGACTGCTTGTGTCAAAAGGATTTTGAACAACTCAAGGTATATCTAGCTAATCCACCAGTGTTAGTCCAGCCTCTTCTAGGAAGACCTTTGATTCTCTACATCTCTGCAACTACAGTAACACTAGGTGTTCTCTTAGCACAACTAGATGACAATGGAAAAGAATGTGCCATTTATTATCTTAGCAGTACTTTAGTGGGTTATGAGCTCAACTATACCGCTATTGAGAGAGCTTTCCTGGCTATGGTCTTTTGTATGCAAAAGCTATGCCATTATATGCTTAATCACAAAGTACAATTGATAGCAAAGATTGACCCACTTAAGTACATGTTATCTAAAGCTGCCTTGATAGGTCGCACGACAAAATGGGTCATGATCCTTAGTGAATTTGATATTGTGTACACATAACACAAATCCATCAAAGGATAAGCAATAGTAGATCAACTTGTAGAAGCTCCCATTCCTGGAGAACACCCTATTGTCACAAACTTTCTTGATGAAACTATCATGACTGTCACTCCCAACATTCAATGGAAGCTTTATTTTGATGGATCTTTTACCCAGAAAGGATCGGGGGTAGGAATTCTATCTGTGACACCTCAAGGGGATCTTATCCCTAAATCCTATGAAATTACATTTTCTTGCACAAACAACATAGTAGAATACGAGGCCTTGGTCACAGTGCTTCCCTAAGCTGTTAGATGGAAGATCACAAGTTTGCTTGTTTTTGGTGACTCCTAATTAGTTATCAAACAAGTCAATAATGAATTTCACACCAAGGATGACAAGTTTCTCCCTTACAGATGCATGGTTAAAGATCTCAAACAACATTTTGCAAGCCTCATTTTCTAGCAAATCCCAAGAGCAAACAATAAAGCAGTAGATGCCATGGATACCATTGCTTCACTAATATCTATGCCAGAAACAAGCACACAGTGTGAATTTCTTGTCGAGAATTTTATGGTCCCTGCCTATGACCAATCGGATTCTTAGATGGTGTGTGAAATTTTTGGTCCCGAATCACCTTGGTATCAGGAAATCCTTGCCTATCTTCATGATAAAACCATTCCCCTCATGCTTATGCCTAACCAACAAAAAACCTTCATTTTTCGCACTTCTCATTACACAATCCTTGTAGACACTCTTTTTCGTAAACACTTTGATGGAACTCTTCTTCGATGTCTGAATTTGGAGGAAGCACACAAACCTTAGAAGAGGTGCATCAAGGAATCTATGGAGCCCATTCTAGTGGTCTCACTTTAGCAAAGAAGTTTCTTCACATTGGATACTATTGGCCAACAATGGAGTAGGATGCCTATCATTATGTGAAGGAATGTGTTCCTTTCCAGCAACATGGCAATTTGATATGTGCTCCTACTCAATCCCTCCAAGCCACCATCACACCTTGACCTTTCTCCTGCTGGGGTTTTGACCTTGTAGGACAAATATTTCCAAAATCTGCCAGTGGTCACAAGTATATCCTAGCCACCACTGAATACTTTACCAAATGGGTCGAAGCAATCCCCCTCACCTATACAACTGGTAAGAAAATTTCCAAGTTTATCCTAAATTATATCATTTTTCGCTATGGCATCCCTAAAGATCTCCATACTGATTATGGAACACCCTTCAAAAATTAGGATGTCTCTGACCTTTGAAAGAAATTTGGCATTACCTTGCATTGTTCCTCCAAGTATTTCTCGCAGGGCAACAGTCAAGCTGAGGCTACGAATAAAACCATCTTAAAAATCCTCAAAAAGACTGTTGATGACGTTGGCCGTGATTGGAACCTACAACTCAATCCTACCCTTTGGGCTTACCACACCTCCATCTATACTCCTATTGGCACCACTCCATTTTCCCTTATCTATGGTTCTGAGGCTGTCTTACCCATTGAATTTGAGCTCCCTTCCCTCAGGATTTTTCTCAAGAACTTGATGTCCGAAGAAGAATATAGGGTTGCCCACTTACAAGAGCTATAACTCCTCGATGAGAGATGCCTCAATGCCCTTAACCACCTCTATGTGTATCAAAATTGCCTGCGCTTATATTTCAACAAGAAGATCAAACCCTGTGAGTTTGATGTAGGTGATTTGGTCTTGCAGCATAACATGAAGAATCTCCAAAACCGAGAAAAGAAATGGAAGTTTGAACCCAATTGGTTGGGCCCATTTTTTATTACTGTTAAATTTGGTTATGGGGCATATCAGATTGCAACACCTAAGGGAGATCCGCTCCCTGATCATGTAAATATTATACATTTGAAGCACTTTTATGCATAGCTCAACATTCAGTTCATGTACAATGTTATTCAACAAAAAATCCTAAAAATCAGAAAGAGATCTTGAAAAAATCCTAAAAATCAGAAAGAGATCCTAAAGAAATCCTAAACATTAGAAAAGAAGAAAATCCTAAGAAGAAGATAATGTTCCTAAAAAAATCATTGTTTGGTACACACCTGGTAAACAAGCACCTTACACACCAAACAAAAAAATAAAAAGCATTCGTCCAACAGTGAAAACTTGGCAAACAAGCACTTTGGGCAAGTATTATGGTGAAAACCTGTCTCAGACACTATGATAGCAGATTTGGATCCATTGTCTCCCCATCCACTGTACATATCCATCCTCATCCTAGTCCCAGTTTTCAGTCATCGCTTCCCACATAGCCATAAGGATCCACCCGTAATTCCCAACAAGCTAAGCTTAACCCCATCACACTGAGCTTTTCCTAGACACAATGATCGCAAAAAGTGCTTATCAAAATTAACATTAATCAAATCTCCAAGGTATTGTTCCTTTCACATCTATTGCCAGCAAATATCCATTTCAAACAATCAATCTTTGCCCTGCAGGATGCATCCTTCCTCAGTTGGCTCAAGTCAATCTCATTAATCCTATCCCATTCATGGCAAGAACTATGGACTGAATGACCACTGGGTCAAGAGGCCTTCTTTGTTGATTTTATCTTTTTGTATTAGTAGATCCTACTCGTGATTATCTTGATCTTCCATATCTTGGTATATTGTGATTGGTGAAATCTGATGCAAGTGTCGATTGCGGTATGATTTGTGTGTGGATACTTTAGGAACATTTTCTTGGTTTCTCAATTATGATTATGTGTATCTTAATGGGGGAAATGGGTTAGCATACTTATGTCCCTTACAAGACCTAAGTGTGCCCAGACCTCTCCAATAAGTATATGTCATAGGTTCTATCATAGTCAAAAAATCTACATCTCTATTTCTATAGGCATCTGAGAGTCTAGTCCACACAATGGAACAATGTCATATGTGCTTTTATAACACATGATGCATACCTCCTATTGCAATATCAAACTTGGGTGTGCTCTCCAACATGAACAAAAGTGATCCCACTAAATCATGTAGCCAGGTTGCATTTTAGTTAGTTCATTTTTCTATATTTTTTTTGAGACAAGGGTTTTGCTTATTCACCCTTCCCTCCCCCTTTTTTTTCATCCAATCCCACCTCTCTTTTCCTCCTTTCCTTCATCCCTACCACCTTGTCCCTAGACAACTCCCCCTTGGAAAGTAGATTGCTTATCCTCATCCTCATTCTTCTAGTAGCTGGAGATGCCAATCTGGGAATGGGAGGCTCCGCCATGAGCTCTCTCTCTCTCTCTCTCTCCCCCCAAGCGGAGATGCCTATCTGGGGATGGGCGGCTCCACCTTGGCAGAAACACCCATTTGGGGATGGGTGGCTCCACTTTGGTGAAGATGTCCATGTGGGGATGGGCGGCTCCACTTTGGTGGAGATGCCCATGTGGGGATGGGCAGCTCTGCTTTGGTGGAGATGCCCATCAAGGGATGGGGGGCTCCACTAGGGTAGATACACTAGTTGGTAAAAAATGATGTCTAGTGATTCATTTTTGCCCAAATATGGGCATGTAATATATTTTTGGAAACGCTAGAACACCAGGATTGTAATGGTGATGATTAGAATCTGATTTGACAAGTTGGGTGAGCACAGTAATGCCTTTTGTATCTGAGATTCTTATCCATAGGCAGAGACACCCATCAGTAGATGGGTGGCTCCGCCCCGGGTGGAGACACCTATCCAGTGGCTCCTCCTCGAGCAGGGACCCCATCTCTAAATGGGTGGCTCTCCCCTTCTTCATCGTGCATCCATTCTTGTCTATCATCGATGGCTCCTCCACCATTAGATGTTTTCCTTCACCCAGTGGCGATGCCAGTTCTGTCATATGCCCCCTTCTCCCGGTTTCTCTTGCCATCACCCCCCGACACAACGAACTGGAGCCACAATGACAGTGGATTTTTTTTGAACTCACTGGATCACTCCTGTCTATTGCCCGTTGGTCGACCCTTCCTTTCTGTCAAAGTCATGCAAATTCCTTTTCCCTCCTTTCGTGAAAATTGACCAAAATTTTTTATTTTTTGGCCTATTTTCCCAAGGGGGCACACCCTCCTACTGACTGTTCCTCTGCGCACCTCTTATGTCTCTTTTTTCCTCTGGGGCATCTATATTTTATTTTCTTTGACGAGATGTCATTTCTGACATCACCTCCAAGAGGGGAAAAATGTAGACACCTAAATTCGTCCTTCTAACATTAATTTAATTTAATTTAATTAATGACCCCAAATAACATTATAGTTAATTTTTTAATTAATCATATTTGTTAAATTATCTATTTATTTAATTAAATAAATTCACTAATCATTGTATTTGAATTAAATTTAAATACTACCTTTTATAATGTATTAAATTTAATTTAATACATGTTCCTCCATATTCCTATTTTAAATAAATTTTTAATTTATTTAATTCCCTCACATACTTTATTTTCTACTAAACCATGATTAAATTAAATTTAATCCTAAATCCAACCTAGATGCTATCCTACACACATCACTTTCTATCTAATAAGCCTACTCACTAATTAACTAAGGTTAATTAGGCAAATTTTTGGATTTCTACATCCATTAGTCCTAATTATTTGCTCACACATGTGTGAGCAAATTTTCAAAAATGACCTTTTCATTCAAAAATTGCTAAAATTTGCACAAACAAAGATTCTTACATTTTATGATACTTCTTACACATTCTAAAATGGTGAAAATGGACTTTTTCTCTTACACATCTCTTACACATACTTACACATGTACTTGAAGTACACATTGACCTTTCACATCCCAAGTTGCTCACACATGTGTGAGCAAGTCTTGGACTTTGCATGGCTTATGTCTCCTTGGTGGCACCTATGTGGATTCCACATAGATGCCACCTCACCCAACCCTCCAAAATCCTATAAATAGGACACTTGTCTCAAGAAAAATTCATTCCTTTTTGCATTAGAGTTATTATGCTAGTTTAGACTTAGAATTGCTTTTATAGAGTTTTCTAACAATTTGGTAGTTGCTAAATTTCTTTCAAGTTTGTAGACTTAGTTTCATTTCATACTTTTAGCTTCATTCATTTTTATCACTTCCATGCCATAGAGCTTGAGGATTGCTTTCATAGCTCCTCCTTGAGCTTGTTTGGCCTCTTGCATTTGAGTGCTTGAGAGTTGCTTCTATAGCTTCTTCTTGAGCATCTCAAATCTTCATTATACTTGCATTTATAGTGGGATCTATACTTGTGTTGGGAGAGCACACCCACAACATCTCTAAGAGCTTAAATCAAGCAAGTCTTGGGTGCACTTTCTTCATGCTCATCCGAGGTTATGGTGGAAATTAATGTTTTTACAAGTTTATGAACATGTTAGATTAGATTGATTATGCTCTTTGTTGTTAACATTTGCATGTTTGAACTTGTTCTTAACAAGTGGATTTTCATCATATACAGAAACTAAATGACAACTTAATAAAGTATTAAAATGATTTTATTGGAGTTTAATGAAAATTAATAAAGTTATTTTAATTTTAAAAAAGGGACAAAAAGAAAGGAGATGAAGAGACAAGAAGAGGGAAAATGAAGAGTCATTGCATTGGGCTTTAAAAGAGAAATGATATATTCATTTAAGCATGCTTGATTTTTTATTTTCTTTTGGTAGAGCTCTGAGAGCTTCTTATTTTAGTTCTAGTTTCCTGAGGATGGAAACAGTTGAGATTGTTTTAGTGGATTGGACAGAAACCCAATTCATTGTTGGAGGGTGGATTCACAACAAAGTTCACATCGGGGTAAAATTGTTAGAGATATTTCTTGATTGTCTAGAAACAAACATGGTTGTAATGGTTTATCTATTTTGAGGGCAATATACATCATTTTAAAATATTGTGTGTTTTCAGAAGTAACTATTGATGAGTAGAAATGATTTTTGCATGAAAATTGTTTGTTTAAATTTCTATGGTAAAAATTGGACAAAATATTATAGTGGGATACTATAGTGGTATTAGAGCAGATTTTCCTACCAACCTATACATGAGTAACATAAAGTAACATATCTGCAAATTGATATTTAAATGAGGTTTTTAAAGTTAAAATAATATTGATAGAATTTGACATTTGAGTATTATTGATTCACATCAAAAAATTAATATCTATGACGAGTCTTCATATTTGCAACTTCCAATATTAGTCAAATAAGCATGCGATGTTGAAGATAAATGAAAATATTTGGTTTGGCCAATTAGTATTTGGGGTTGAGTTTAAGTTTGCATATTTCCATAGTCATGGTGGCTTTAAAGAAAAAATAATATAAAGGCATTTGAACTGTCAGTTGAATGATCATTGTAAATAATAAGTAAAGATGACCCAAATATGTTTCACTAAAGATGTCACTTTGGTGAATCAATTTTATTAAGAATCATGGGACCTGGATTCATTGAAGTATTCATAAGACTTGATACACATATTTTGTATATATTTGTATTAGGCAAAATAAATAAACTTTCTATTGGGAGAAGTATCCAAGATTATGGTTTTGTGGAAATAATTTATTGTGGCCCACTATTGCTTTGGTTTTTAAAAGTTTTAGTCGTGCATATAATATTTAGGCCCAAGATTAAATATTAGAAAGTACTGATGTAGTGCCTCTCTTATTTTCACTCTGCATGACATCCTGATGTATGTACCTTTGAATTTGCATTCTCATATTGTGAGATCATGTTGGACTCATGTGAGGGCTATACCTTTGGGGTGATCTGATTTATGTCGTTCCATCGTAAGTTGTTTATTCCCTTATGTATTGTTGTGAGAACCATTGTGTCATGGTTGGTTTTATATTTGATTCATGATGTCTTGCCTTGTATTTGGATGCTTATTGTTTCTCCTATGTGATTAGTTGAGATAATATTTTGATTCAATCACTATTCTCATGTTATGCTTTTATATTGGCATTATGAGATGCACCTAGTTCAGTTTAATCTTGTGGTCATTCAAAGATTACTGTTGTGGTCATGATGGTAATTGATTTTTGAGACCTTGTTTATTATGTGGCTTATGATGTGAGTGATGGTTCCACTAATGTATGTTCTAGTGGCTATTGGGTTATGATTGTATCATGATGTTGTATTATGTGGTTATCCATAAGATGTGATTAGTGGTTGCTCTATGTGATGTATTTTATTACCATACAATATTACAATTACCTATATCATTGCTAATTTAAATATTAGATTATGATTTATTAGCATTCTAATCATATCTACATGATGATGCATAACAATGATTATCATTGATTTATGTTATATTATGCCTTATATGTTGTTGGGTATTTTTATGGAAAATTGCATTGATATATGCTCATATTTCTAGAAATGATTATTCAATGTTTTTTATATTTAAATGCAATGTTAATTTAAATGAGGTAATGTTCATTTCTAAGTTTTCACAATTGCTATACATTATTCCCATTATGCTTGTACAAATTAAGATGAATTTATAATTACTCATTCATGAGGTCCACACAATAGTTTCATTCTTTTTCATTGTTGATATCATGTATGTTCATGTGCTTTACCTATTTATACTATGAGAAGATATACACTTGATGTTTGTGTGTTTCAGTGAATAGGTACTATGCACATTCTACCTAAGTTGCAAGATTTGAGTGTGTCTATATCTTTGACAACGACATAAGAGATAGTTTCATCGGTCCTTTCATTACTGAGCCAATATCATTCTCATGTGGATGATGTACCCATAATTATTATATTATTCCATCTAGTACATGTTATAAATCTAGATTTCATATGTATATTGTGTGATATTTATGAGCATTTCTATGCATTTAGAGTTCCTACATTTATCGCAGTAGAGGTTTTAATTAATGCTACTTATTAATGTGATTGGAGAATTTAATATTTTATGTATTGGCTAATTTGTTGTAGCTGAATTTTATTTTATTAGAATTGAATTATTTGATTTTGGGGTAAAGTCTATAGTTCACTTAATTATTTTAGTGACTTATTTTAAAATTTATTTTGGGAAGGTGATTTTATATTGTGGGAAAAAGTTTATTTTCACACTTCATGTTTTGGAGAAATGGAGATTTTGCTCCAATTTTCATTGTTGAAAATTGATCTTTTTCTTGTTGGGTTTGATCATCTTGTCAGATTTGTGCATGGATCAACTCATTGGATGTGTCGATATTTCTCCACTTTGCTAAAAATTTCATCAAATTTCATTGAGCATTTGAGTTTTCCTCTTCATTTTGGTTTTTCCCTCATTGTTTGAGGCATGGCTCTTCATATCTTTTGATTCGATTTGTCTTTTTGAATGAATTAAATTACTATAGATTAGTGGGTTGAGAATTAGCATTCCCCCACCATTTCATTGTATTCCATTACTTATTTGATTTTCTTTGAGCATTTCATGTTTTGGAGTTTGAGATCTGGTTTTTTAGAAGTGTTATACTGCCAAAATTTCTATGTGTGCCCATAAATGATATTTTATTAGATACTTGTGTTTTTGGGTGGATTTAGACTAATTGGTTTTAATTTCGTAGTGAAATTTCAAGTTTGAATCTTGGGTATTTTCATAGGTGCACCATTTTGTGTGTTGCCTAGATTAGCATGTCATTATGTTTGGTGTGATTGGAAATTTGAATTTAGTAGTATCCCATGACTACTTGAGGATTGTGCTATTAGAATGGACATAGGACATTCTAGGTATTTATTATGGACATCCAAGCTTGGCCATTTGTTGTTAAATTACTGATTTTCTTACCTTATTGAATTTTGTTAGAATTTGGGATTTAAGTCATTTTTGTGATTTGTGAGCTTTCCTCACATTTCTATGAGATGTGTGATAGATTTCATGGGAATCTTAACTCTTGGAATAGTGTCCAATTGATTAGTTGTGCATTTGGGCCTTTTTTTTTTTAATTTCACTCAGCTTTTGGTGATTTGAGTATTTGGGAGTGCTTCATCCTCCAATTATTGCTTTCTAGCTTTGTTGAGATTTCCTTGTGTTCTAGAGAGATGTTTGTTAGATTTCATGTGAATTTTTACTCTTGGCATAATAGCTTATTGAGCTATTTTTTATCGATCCTTTATTCCTTTTTAATCAATTTTCTCACCTTCAGTATTTTGGGAGTTGAGATATTCTCTTATCATTGTTATATTTCTATTACTTTTTGCTTGTATTGGCATACGCTATGCTTGAGTTTGATATCACATGTGATACATGTATGTTGGGTGTTGAGACTGCATTTTGACATGCAACTGAGATATACTCCTATGCTAAGGTCCAAGTGACCCATACTCTTGGTTTGTGATCAATTGAGTTTATCATATTTCTTATGGATTTTGACTTGAGAGTCTTTTATTGCTTCTTTTCTTGTGGATGCTTATGTTATTTCCAATCCTTGGTTTAGATCATGTTGATAATGCTTATTTTAGTTTTCCTCATGTAGATTGAGTGGACAATCCTTGGGTCATACTGGCCTCATGTAGACGAGTGGATGGAGTCCCTATATTATGTCCTTAGTGTAGCCCAAGTAGATAAAGATATTTATTATGTCCTTGTGTAGATCAAGTAGACAAGATTCTTGTTGGTCTCTATCTTGTGATGTTGAGCCGTAGACTAGGTACGTTGAGTAGGCTTGGGGAGTAGCTCCTTATGTGAACAATGACTCAGAAGTGGCCGCATAGGCTGCATAAAGGAGTATCTTAAAAAGTGAAAACATAATAAATAAATTGGGTATAAATACTAATCAAGAGTAAATTTGAAACAATTGAATCCTCAAATGTGATGAGTGACCCAAATTGATGGTAGATTGTAACTAATCTCTAGATGTTAGAGATTGAACCAAGTAGCTAATGGAATCCATTGAATCCCTGAATGTTATGAATAACTTGAGAGGGTGGCAGATGGTAATTGACCCCCGAATGTCGGTATTGACCTGTGTGGGTAGAGATACTCTCTATGGTTGGTACTATCATGTCTAGGTCCATTTGTAGTGTGTAGCACCTTGATGTATTGTGATATGTGTTATAGTGATTGTGATTGGGGCTTTGGTCCACATGTTGAGTGTTCTCCATGTGCATTTTTATTCTTCATCCTTATGTATTGCATTGGACCTTCGTAATGTCCTATAAGATTATGTATTTGTTTGGTGCATGTTTGTGTGTGTGATCCAGTCCTTTCTTGCCTATATTCATTGTGTTTGTGTTTGGGTTACTATCTCTATGAGCATGGTGGGGTGGGCATAAGGGTTCCACATGATAGGGTGACATTTCACCTTACCACTACTGGGGACAAGTGTATAGGTGATGAGATTCCTCTAGAGTTAGAGAATTCAATCATTGAGTGCTCCATGCTATGCTTCACCTGGCTCCTAGCTATATGTACATTTATGCTTTTTTTAGTTATGTACTTAGAGAAAATTCCTTTATGTACATGCTCCTAATATTTATATATGTGTCGATGTTGAACTCATAGTGTAGTTTACTTATGTGATTCTATATCATAATCAATTGAGAGTTGCCTTGATTTGTGTGTATCTGGTACTCCTTGGTGTGGATAAATCTTGTATCTTATGCCATACATTAGTGTCAGTAATCCCACCTATTTGTGAACTGAGAAAAACTCATCCTTTCTTGTTTTAAGGACAAAACACAACTTGTAAATCAGTTTAGTGCTTTTGATTCATACTCTAGAATTTTTTCCCTATAGATTAGCATTTTTCTCTATAGATTAGTATTTTTTCTTCTCATAATAGCATTTTTTATTTACATAATAGTGCATGTGCCTTGTCTTTAGCGAATGCACCTAATCTTATAGCACATACACTTTAGCACATTTAAAATAGTGGGTACTTTCCAAGGTCAAGTTGGAATTGTAATTTTAGTTTTGGTTACACTTTATCCTTGAGGTGCCTTCTTACTCATAACACTATAGATTCAGATATGACTAGTTATATTTTCTTCATTGTTTTTTTTATCATATTCTTACATTGAATTTCTACGAAGATGTAGTAGTCTCCTCAATGGGAGACCGTTGATGAAGGTCTGGTCATGTTCTATGAGGTTCATGGATGAAGGTTGAACTCTCACATGATGTCTTGAACAAGTCTATTCTACTCATGCTCATGTTTTGGGTTTCTTAGGAACCTTTGGAAGTGTTTGAGAAGTCTTTCTCTTGTGTGCGATCATGAGATGATCATTGTGTTTTCTATTTCATTTTTATTCATTCTTATTGTTATGGTTAATTAATGCACTTTGTGTATGAGTTTTATATCTTTACATTCAAAAAAATATTGTTTAGTGCATATTTAATCCTTTGTTCCAAGGGATCCTTGGTGGGGCATTAAATTTGGTATTAGAGCCCATGTTCATATGCTGGGATTTCCTAGTATATTTTTCTCATATTGTGATGTTTTTGGTGTGTGAATGTGTGTAGTGTTGTGAGATGGTGGTAGCTTGTTGCTTAGGTGTCTAGGTGTTATAGAAGAATCAACCAAAGTAACATGGTGAAGTGAGAGTACCCACTAGATCTTTGCACCTATTAGGGATGGATGCTACCATTTGTGAGAATATATTTAGAGTACTTTAGACCATAGGGTTGGAGTGTTGCTCTTGGTTTTAAGTATTTGGTGACCCTTGTGCAGTCTGAGTGCGTGGATGCATTGGAAACTATGGTTATGTATCCATTTTTCTTAGCATGATATCTTGTTTTCCTATATTGATTATTGGTGGCTTAAGGTGTTGAGTTTCCCTTTAGTCAATTGTTTTCTTCTGTGACCCCCTTGGTTGGAGTCATTGATTGGTGTCCATGCTTGTCCTTGAGTGCCTATTTTTTGACTCCTTTTGGAGTGTGGTGCACTATTTATTGTGTGGTTATTGCATTAATGAGAAAGTAAATTAAATGATTTATATTTTATATGCATTAGAATCTTATTTCTTTAATTGTTATGCATTCCACTTGAAGAGAAATACTTGTGCACCATTATAATTATGAAAGAAACCATTATTTGGTTATGCTAAGTAAAATTAATAGTACATGATAGATCATTTGGGTTAATGACTTATGTCCCCAAATTGCATGGTTTCCTAATCTATTGAGGAAATATTTGTTGTGGATGTGTTTCTTCCTATTGAATTGTTCCCTTTGGTGGTATCATATGTATCCAACATTTTGTTCCTTGTAACCTTGTAGTACCTTTCATTGAGTGCAATTATGCCATAGTGATAGTAGAGATTATCCCTCACTCGTGTGATGTGGAGCTTGCTACCATAACCTTGTGAGATAGGTTGTGTTGTATTTCTATAGATAGTTTTGATGACTCATGATGAGAGTTTTGCATACCCTAGTTGCAGGAAGAAACTTCATGGTTGTTGGCCAATCATTCCTTGAACCATCATTGTGTAACCACTCTTGTGTGAGTATTTTGAGCACCCCCTTTGAGAGAGAAAGTCTCCTATTTCAACCGTGTGTGTGTTTCACCTAGTGGTTGTAATTACCCTCTTATATTTTGCATACCTAGAGAACTTGTGTTGTGAATTTAATTTATATTTTGAGGTTGTTATTAGACCTCCTTTTGATTGAAACCTTTCATAATGGAAATATTGTATTGCATGGAAAGAGGTAAAAGAAACTTGTATCGAGAAGATAATATTTTTGAATTTATAAGAATTATAGTTGTACATATGATCAACATCTTTGATAATCATTGTTTGGAGTGTGTGGCTATGTTCTCTAATGTTGCTAAGATATTGTGTTCCTCAGTACCGTGCATCTATTACTCCATCTTATGTGACTGTTATTGGTCACAATGTTTTGTGAATGTAGTTCTTGATTGGTGGTTTATTTTGGTTGTCTTGGTAGATTATTCCATATGTTGTATGGGATACCATTGGATTTTTGATATTTTCTATGCTTGGACTTGTCACCAAAAAAATTTCATCTATCTATTTGTAATGTTTGTCACATTTGATTTATTGTTGAAATATGCACATTTTTTGGATTTATTGTTGGAATTGATAATTCCCCAATTTGGGGTTTTCCCCTTTTAGTTTATTTGTGGCCATTTCAAATGTTTGGTATTGTTGCATTGTCTTGTGATTCTATAATGTTCATTATGGACCTCTAATAGTATGTGCAAGGGAGAACATCACTAAGAACAAACTATGTGTTTTTTTGTTGGAATTATTGTAATAATGTTGATTGGAATGCTTCCTCATTAAAATTATGAGAAATTTTGTTATGTACATGGAAATAATGCAACTTATCATTGTTGATTGTAAAATGCATGGAATTGTAAGTCTCTTTTTAGTAAGGATGTTAATGGATTTAAGGATTCATGGAATTGAAATTCTTCCTTGGTAGGGATGTTAGTAGCTACATTGTGCAATTAATGTGTAATGTACACCATGTTAGAGAAGATGATAGTTGCATGAACTTTATTATTTTTTTTTAAGGAAAAATGGTTTTTTTTAGCAAACCTCATTTTGAGCATTAGTGAGAATCATGATATAAATGATATTTTTGTTATTGTCAATTCCTACTTTGTGTGATTCTAGTTGAGCCTAAATGCTTTGCATTGGGTTTTGACATGTATACTTAATGAGATTCTATTTTTCTCCCATGTTGTGATAGTTAGATCTTGCATATTTCTCTTGTGTAATTGTTATTCTAGATAATTGGTGTGACGTAGTCCAAGTAGGAGATTTGATCCTTTTTGTGGATCTTGATAACCATGTCTTGCAATTGTGTTGCCTCATTTAGACTGATTGTGGATGTGTCTATTGCACCCAATTTTTTTTTTTTCGATGAGTTTTCTTTGGGGCCACTTTTGTTGTGGTTTCCCCAACTCCTCTTTTGGTTGGCATAGTGTGGGAATAGAGAGTTTTCCTTTCCTTCACTTTGAAACTCCCTTATCTATATGTATATGTGATTATCCATATGGTATTATATTGGTTAACTTATCCACTCTTGGCGAGACTCTATGTTGGAGATTGGGTTTCCAAAGGATTGCTGGTGGTGTGGTATTCCTAGCTTTAGACTAGAAGGACACAATATCCATGGGCATATCTTACCATCCTATATTTGGTTACAAATTTGAGAGTAAGATGATGTTCATTTAGATTCATTACCACCTTGTTGAGGGTGAGACCATGGTCTACTTGGGTTAAGTGACCCTAGTTTCTAGCTATATTTGAGGTCTCAATGTTAGAGAAATCATACTATTCCTATGCTTGGTATTTATTTAGTTTTTGAATATCCCTTCAGCTCGAGGGAGTACACTATTGAGGCTCTATTTTGTGAGTGCTATTGGTTGTGAGAGGAAAAAATATGCATTTGTATCTCTTGGTACACCTGATTTGGATGTAGTATCCCTTAGAGAAGTACAATTTTGGTAGAAAATCCTTGATTTTTTAGAATCTTGATTGAGTTAGTAAGACTCTAGTTGGATTAAAGTATTCTTTAGGTGATAACGATAGTGCATTTTATCACCTAGGGATGGTCTTCTCTCTTATTTTTGAGTTGTTGACTTGGGAGTCCTTGGTGCCTTTGTCTTAGAAGAGACCCTTGAGGACATTATTACATAGTTAGATGCCTTTTGATGAGGTAGAGTACTTGTGCTATGCCTCTTTTGCAGAGATCTTGACTAGATGTGTCTTTCCTAGAACATATTGGGTTCTTTGTTGAAGGAATTTGAAAGATTTTTGATGCTCTTTTTTGGTGTATGTTTATCCTTTCTAAAATTGTGAGGCTAGCTAGTAGGGAATTGGTGTGATTTAGCCATACTTGCAGAGAATTTGTATGGCTATTCTTGCATTTGGATTGGTTATCGATCTCACATGCGGTGCACTCTTTTGGTTGGACTTGCAGGATTCCAAGAGTAAGCCTAGTCTTTGGGGGGATGATGCAGTGTCTCTCCCATTTGCATTTTGCATGACATCCTGATGGATGTGCCTTTGACTTTTCATGCTCATATTATGTGATCATTTTGGACTTGTGTGAGGGTTCTACCTTTGGGGTGATTTGATTTATGTTGTTGCATCAATAAGTTTTTTATGTCCTTATGCATGGTTGTGAGAACCATTGTTCTATGTCTAGTTGTATACGTGATTTTTGATGCATTACCTTGGATTTGGATGCTTATTTTTTCTCCTCTGTGATTGGTTGTGCTGATCTTGTGATTTAGTGACTATTCCCATCTTATACTTTTATACTAGCATTATGAGACACACCCAATTCAGTTTTATCTTGTGCTCATTCTAAGATTACTTCTATGGTCATGATGGTAATTGGTTTTTAAGACCTTATTAATTATGTGGCTTATGATGTGAGTGATGGTTCCATTGATGTATGTGCTAATGGATACTAGATTTTAATTGTATCATAATGTCATATTCTATGATTATCCATGCAATATGATTAGTGGTTGCTCTGTGTGATGCATTTGATTACCGTATAGTATTTTAGTTACCTATATCACTAATTATGATTTATTACCATTATGGTCATATCTACATGATGATGTAGAATGATGATTATCATTCATTTTTTTTATATTGTACCTTATATGCTATTGGGTATTTTCATGGAGAAATGCATTGATATATGATCATATTTATTGAAATGATTATTTAATATATTTTTTATTTAAAAGTAATTTTAATTTAAGTGAGATAATGTTCAATGCTATATTTGCACAAGTGCTATGCATTATGCCCATCATGGTTGTACAAAGTGAGATGAAGTCATAGTTAGTCATTCCCGTGGTCCACATAATGGTGTCATCATCCTTTACTATTTGAAATCGTGTATGTTCATGTGCTTTAACTATTTATACTATGAGTAGCCACACTTGATGTTTGTGTGCTTTACTGAATAGGTACCAGACACATTCTTCCCGAGCTGCAAAATTTGAGTGTGTCTAGATATCCTCAATAGTGGAAGAGGAGATAGTTTCACTGACTCTTTCATTACTAAGCCAATATCATTCCTATATAGACGATGTACCTATAATTATTATATTATTCCCTCTGATACGTGTTGGTAAATTCAAATTTCATATGGATATTATATTAGAATCATGAGTATGTATGTACATTTAGAGTTCCTGCAGTTGTCACGGAAGAATTTTTAATTTATGCTTATTTTTAATGTGATTGGGGAATTCAATATTTTATTTACTTATTAATTTTACGTAGTTGAATTTTATTTAATTGGAATTGAATTATTTGATTTCGGGGTAAAGTATATAGTTCACTTAATTATTTAATTGACTCATTTTAAAAGTCATTTTGGGAAAGTGACTTTATATTGTGGGGAAAATTTCATTTCCACTGTAATGCTTTGCCACATAACCTAAGAGAAATTAACCTAAAACATGCTACTAAGTTTATAGATTTTTTTTCTTAAGAGTTTACAAATAATAATGAATAACAAAGTGGAAGTAATATAACATAAAGATAATACATACTCATTTACACAATTCATTTATAGATTAAAAATCTCAAGGGTTCCTCAATGTAGAATAAAGTAAATATAAATTAATCTATTAAGTACAATAACCATTCAAATAAAGTACATCATCTCATAAAAGAATACCCAAATACAATTGAACCATAAGGTATACATGATAACCCACATCCACTGCACAAGTCATGGGGTATATAAATATAATCTAATTAAAAAGTACAATATAATAAATGAAGGATAAGAGTAAGTATCTAATGATAAATAAGAAGATACTATTGGAGATTTGCCAGCAAGCCAATGTTGATTGTATGTTTGTCATTGATGATAACATATGGTAAGCAGCATGCGTTGAAGTCTTATGGAGAGAGCCTTGAGCATATGTTTCTTAGATATGTTATCAATATGATATCATAGACACAGAGGTTGATTCTTAGTGTAGACAGTTGTGTAGTTGTTTGTATCAGTGTGTTCCTGATAGTGTTATAGGCAGAGTTCTGTATGAGATTTTCATTATGGTTATGATGGAGCCTTGCACATTTATATTTATGTTGTAGACATGTTTATGATGCTATGTTCATGGACGCAGAGTCAGTGGTGTAGTTGAAGTTGAGTTATGTTGTTTCTATTTGTCAGTTATAGTTTCCTAAGTTTATCTGATGGAGCCAATAGTGTTTATATAGTTTTAGTAGTTGCGCCTATCATTTTGATATGCATGTTTGGTGATGAGTTAAGAATGTTTGGTTAAGAGTGCATAACATATTTTAGCATGAGAATAAAGTTTTAGTTAATTTGGTGGAGCCAACTGTGTGAAGTGACATGTCTACTCATATTGAGTTGCGTGGTCCTAATTTGTGTTGCGTGCTTAGTATAGCCATTGGAGATGTTATTGAAGAGTTGTATTGTTTCTATATTATGATTTCAAGGAAGTTTTAATAGGCCAACTTGATTATATCATTTGGAGAAAGATACTTATAGCCCGTCAGTTGTGATTGCTAAGTATGATTGTGATTGTAAGAGCAGAGCAAAAGATGCGAATATACTGAGATAGTCACTATTTGAAGATCTATATGAATAAGAAGAGAGTATATGATATTCATTGGAACTGATCAAGACAATAGGTCTACATTCCATTTCACCAAGATCCAGATATAGTGTATATCTATTATACAGAAGGTTGCAACCTTCACCATTTGAGCAGTGTGCTCTTGGACAGTGTGTCCTCACCTTTAACAAGGTTAATTATAAAAGACTACTAACAGGGTTTGACCTTTGACCAGGTCACTATACTTCATGCATTGTAAAGATCAACTCCTAACAGGGTTGTAAGATCTTCTAACAGGGATCATTATACTCTAGTGTAGTTTATAGTGGGTGCTAATTCCCACCGGGGTTTTTACCTATTTGGGTTTCCCTGTAACCAAAATTGTGGTGTTGTGTTAAGTGTTATCTTATTGTGTATATGCTTAATGTTTTTCTATACTTAATTGGACAAATAATTGAATCTTATAGATAATTGATTCACCCCCCCCCTCTCAGTTATCTCTTGGGATTATTCCTAACAATTGGTATCAGAGCCAAGTGCCTCGGAGAGAAAGTTTAACAACTTGAGGTTGATCATATGGCATTCTTTAGAAAAGAAAGTCCTAAGTTTGATGGAGAGAATTATCTAGACTGGAAGAACAAAATGACAACATAGTTGCAGTGCATTACTTTTGAGATTTTTGAAGTAGCTACTAATGAAGTTTAGATTCCCTCTTTATCAGATCTTGCAAAGGAAGATGCAACTCCTAAGAAAAAGGAATTATTCACACAATATGCAATTTCCAAAGAAGCCCTTATTAGCACCTTGTCTGACAGTGAGTTTTCAGAGATTAAGAAAGTAAATAAAGCCTACAACATATGGAAGTATCTAGAAGACATGTTTGAAGGAGACATCAAAGCCAAGAATGCACATAGAAAGACATGGAATAAAAAGTATAATACATTGGAGATGCTACTTGAAGAGAACATTAGAGCCTACAATCAAAGAATTAATGAAGCAGTTACAGGAATCATAAACAATGGTGGAGAAATTTTGGAAGAAGACATAATTCATAAGTTGATGACTACTCTGACAACAGAATACGAGAGCAAGATAAACATCCTAGATGAGACTATGCAGTTTTCAAAAGACTTCAGAAGAGAAACCTTAATCAACAAGATTTCAGCATTTGAGATATCAAGTTTGAAGACAAAGCCTAAAAGTGAGACAACCTTCAAAGATTCAGTCCATGGTAAGAAATCCTTGAACACTTCTTTTAACTTTAATGATGATGATGAGGATAAATTACTAGATGATTTCATTTCTATGATTGCTAAAAAAGAAAGAAAAGGAAAAGGAAAATATGAAGCTTAGTTACCATTCAAATGCTTTTCATGTAACAAGATTGGTCACTTTCCATCTAAGTATCCTACAAGAGTCAAGAAGTTTAAAACTAATTACAAGCCTAAGTATATAAAAGAATGTTACTATATTGGAGATGGAGTATCAAATGAAGATTCAGTAGAAGATGAAATTAGATTCATTGCTATTGAAGATATGGAGAAAATGTTTGATGAGATGGATATTGAAGATGAAAAGAAAGCACAAGAGTTAGCATTAATTTCACAAGCAGACATCAGAATAGATTGGATCATTGACATCGGTTGTTCACATCACATGACATGAGACAAAGATAGATTTGTACATCTAGATAAGTACAAAGGTGACATGGTTAGATTTGGAGACAACACTCCTAAACATAGAACCCCTCAGCATAATGTAATTGCAGAAAGAAGAAATAAGATCATACTTGACACAACGCACACTATCATGATTGAAGGAAAAGTTGCACACACCTATTGGAGAGATGCAGTCAATACTGCAGTCTATACTATCAATAGAATTCAATTAAGGCTAGGTGCAACCAAGATACCTTATGAGCTATGGTTTCAAAATGTACCTACAATAAAATACTCAGAATATTTGGAAGCAAGTGCTACATCAAGAGAGATGAAGCTATTGGCAAGTTTGATGCAAGAAGCAATGAAGGTATTTTTCTTGGTTACTCTACTAAAAGAAAAGCTTATAGATGTTTTAACTTAAGATTGAATAAGATCATTGAAAGTGCTCATGTAAGGAGTGATGAAAATTTTATGATTCAAGAGAGATATCATGATTATGCACCTATGATTGAAGAAGAACCTAGTCCTATCAGTAGAGAAATAATTGTTGAAGAAATGTTTGACAACATTGATGTATTATTCAATGATCCTAAAACAAGTGAAGAAGAATCACATAAGATAGATGAGAGAGTCACAGCTAATGTTCCAAAATTCACATCAAGATACCATTAAAAATAAGATATCATTGGAGATCAGAACAGAAAAGTCATGACAATTTCAAAGGCAAAAAGTTCAACAATGAACCTTTAAGTGTTGAAGATGCATGTAATGATTAAGATTGGTATCAAGAAATGGAAGAAGAGCTAGATCAGATAATTAATAATGATACATGGGAATTGGTCCCTAGACCTAGTGACAAGAATGTGATTGGAACCAAGTGGATATTAAAAAACAAGATCAATGAAGATGGTACAGTAGTAAGGAACAAAGCAAGACTAGCATGTAAAGGATATGCATAGATAGAAGGAATTGATTATTCAGATGAATTTGCCCCTGTAAGAAAATTGGAAGCCATAAAGTTATTTCTAGCCTATGCAACATTCAAAGACTTTAAAGTATATCAGATGGATGTCAAGTTAGCATTCTTGAATGGAGAGTTGAAGGAAGAAGTCTACATAGAGTAGCCTGAAGGATTTAATTTATCAGACAAACCTGATATGGTATGCAAATTGAAGAAAGCCCTTTATGGACTTAAGCAAGCCCCTAGAGCATGGTATGAAAGACTTGATGGATACTTGACTAAGATTGGATTCAAGAAAGGATCAGTAAATTGTAACTTATTCATAAGAGAGACACCTGAAGGATTATTACTAGTTGCTATTTTTGTTGATGACATTATTTTTGGTGGTAATGACAAGCTTAGTATGATTGGACCTATCAAGTACTTTTTGGGACTGAATGTGCAATAGATAGACAAAGGTATTTTCATTAATCAATATAAGTATGTGAAAGAGATATTAAAAAAGTTCAAGATAGATGATTGCAAGCCAGTAAGTACCCCTATGATAACATGAAGAAAGCTTTCAAAAGAAGATGATTCTACAATAGTAGACATGACCCTATATAAGTCTATGATTGGTAAACTCATATATCTTACTCAATCTAGACCAGATATTTCTAATGCAGTTGGTATTGTTGGAAGATTTGCAAAAAAACCTAAACAAAGTCATCTCATGGAAGTAAAGAGGATATTCACATATCTGAAAGGAACTATAGACTATGGTTTATGGTATCCTAATTCATAAAATGTAGAACTTCATGCGTATACATATGCAGATTGGGCAGGTTGCATGGATTATGGAAAGAGTACCTCAGGAGGAGCAATATTTCTTAGTGATAGACTTGTTACTTGGACAAGAAAGAAGTAGATTATATTTCTCAGTCCACAACAAAAGTAGAGTATGTAGCAGTAGCATTAAATCATTCTACAATTATGTGGATCAATCAAATGATAAAGGATTTTAGAATTTAGATTGGCTACCCTATTTTTATTCATTGTGACAATACTAGCACTATCAAAATTTCAAAGAACCCTGTGATGCATGCAAAGACAAAATACATTGAGATAAAATATCACTTCCTAAGAGAGAAAGCTATAGAAAAAGAAGTAAAATTGGATTATGTGAGCACAAAAGAACAACTAGCAGACATATTCAAAAATCCTTTACTAAAGGATACATTTGAGTATCTCAGGGAGAAGCTGGGAGTAATTCCCTTCCCTAGATTTGATTAGAGTTTGCACTAGTGCATTAGTCCTCAGTGACTGCTGAATGGTTGACTACTCTACTTCAAGAGTAGTACCAGTGCTTATTTTTTTTTGGCACCCTTTGCCATTGATGTCAAAGGAGTATATAGTCATGAAAAACAAAATAGTTGTTTTAATCTAGAAAGGGGGAGTATATTCTAGAAAGGGGAGTATGTAGTAGTAAGGGGAGTATATAGCAGTTAATATTTAGAGCATTCAACAATAGTTGGAGGATTCATCCTTGGGGGAGTTTTTTTGAGGAAATGGAGAATGTTATAAAATAATTACACATTTGGATTGGTGGTGTTTTTCATTCCATATGTTACCATCAATGCCAAAGGGGGAGATTGTTGGAGATTTACTAGCAAGCCAATGTTGATTGTATGTTTGTCATTGATGACAACATATGGTAAAAAGCATGTGTTAAAGTCTTATGGAGAGAGCCTTGGGTATATGTTTCTTAGATATGTTATCAACATGATATCATAGATGCAGAGGTTGATTCTGAGTGCAAACAATTGTGTAGTTGTTTGTATCAGTAGTGTTCCTGACAGTGTTATAGGTAGAGTTATGTATGAGATTTTTAGTATGGTTATGATAGAGCCTTGGACATTTATATTTATGTTGTAGACATTTTTATGATGCTATGTTCATGGACATAGAGTTAGTGGTGCTGTTGAAGTTGAGTTATGTTGTTTCTATTTGTCAGTTACAGTTTCCTGAGTTTATCTGATGGAGCCGATAGTGTTTATATTGTTTTAGTAGTTGCGCCTATCATTTTGATATGCATGTTTGGTTTCATGTTTGGTGATGAGTTAAGAATGTTTGGTTAATACTGCATAACATATTTCAACATGAGAATAAATTTTTAGTTAATTTGGTGGAGCAGATTGTGTGAAGCGACACATCTACTCATATTGAGTTGCACGGTCCTAATTTGTGTTGTGTGCTTAGTATAGCCATTGGAGATGTTATTGAAGAGTTATATTGTTTCTATATTATGATTTCAAGGAAGTTCTAACAAGACAACTTGATTATATCATTTGGAGAAAGATACTTATAGCCCGTCAGTTGTGATTGCTAAGTATGATTGTGATTGTAAGAGCAGAGTAGAAGATGCAAATATATTGAGACAATCATCAGTTGAAGATATATGTGAAGAAGAAGAGAGTATATGCTCTTCATTGGAACTAATCAAGACAATAGGTCTACATTCAAGTTCACCAAGATCTAGATATAGTGTATATCTGTTATACAAAAGGTTGCAACCTTCACCATTTGAGCAGTGTGCTCCCAGATAGTGTATCCTCACCTTTAACAAGGTTAATTATAAAAGACTCCTAATAGGGTCTGACCTTTGACTAGGTCATTGTACTTCATGCATTGTAAAGATCAACTCCTAATAGGGTTGTAAGATCTAATAGGGATCATTATACTCTGGTGCAGTTTATAGTGGGTGATAATTCCCACCGGGGTTTTTACCTATTTGGGTTTCCCCATAACCAGAATTATGGTGTTGTCTTAAGTGTTATCTTATTGTGTATAATCTTAATGTTCTTCTATACTTAATTGGACAAAGAATTGAATCTTGTAGATAATTGATTCAGCCCCCTCTCAGTTATCTCTTGGGACTATTCCTAACAACTGAACCATAAGGTATACATGATAACCCACATCCATTGCACAAGTCATGGTGTATATAAATATAATCTAATTAAAAATTACAATATAATAAATGAAAGATAAGAGTAAGTATCCAATGATAAATAAGAAGATACAACCACTAAAAGGATCATCCAACACTAGTACAAGGATGTAAGAATCTTAAATGGTGAAAGAATCACCACCACCCAACCACGTAGAACTAAAATTCCACTCCCACCATGTTGAAGAGATAACAACATATCCCACTCAGATAGAAAACACCAAAAACCAACATAATAGAACACCTAGGAAAGGGATCCTGAAAGATCTCTATCTCAAAAAGGTACAACACCAACTACAAAGATAAAACACACTTAACCAAAGGCAACCAACACACATAGGAAACCTAAGATGCATAAAGGGAAGTGTCATCACATGAGTAAACTCTAAGGTTATCATAGCAATCTCTCTAGACCCTAATAACCTAATGACTCTATGTGCTATTAGTAATCCTCTCATATAGATGAGGTACTAATTATGCTATATCCAATCCACACAGGAGACAATCATCTTCCCACTCCCTTCCTAGTCAAGACCTCAATCAAGTACTCAGGCATGGGCAAGGAACACATTATCTTATTAATTCATTTTAAACTCTCAATGGATTTAAGTTATCACTTTATTAAGTTACTTGTAAAAGATACCCATGTAGCCACTTCTAGGCTCTGACGCCTCCAAAACAAACCACTTCCCATCTATACACTTAGATAACCTATCCTAATGCTCTAATCAAAATAAAAAAGAGAAGAATGAACCCAAACCACAATAGCTTCTCATAAATCATAAACCATGATAATCACCAAAGTAAAATAATGGAACATAATAGAGAACAACACATCCTATACAAGGATCAAGAAGTCCATCTCAAAATAGACATTACCAAAGATCATCCATCCCATAATGGATATATTAATAGATATAATAAAAATCCTCAAATTATTATATCACAAAATAAACAATAATCATAACATCAATGAAATCCATCTCTAAACATGAAGTAACATAACTGATGCAAAGGAAGGGGTAGGAGGGGCCAAAACAATGGCACACCCTACCTGATCCACCTTGCTCAACAACACATAGAAGTAACAACAACACAGTGAGAGAGAGAAAGCATGATCATTCATATATTATCTTCATTCAAATTGATTCATACATGCTAGGTTGTAAGGCCTTCTCAGTTTTGGCTAGATATTACAATGAATTACATAAATCCTCAAACATGTGAGGATTTGCCAACAATCTTGATTCTACTATCTTCTATCTTCCATAAAAAAAATTGACTCCTAAAACTCTAACCAAACAACTATACTTATACAAGAGGCTATCAAATTAAGTCAACCTTTAGATCCACAATCAATAGAAGGAATGGTTAGATCTAGGACAAAACACTTCCAAATGATGGATACCAACATTAAATCCATGACCCATAATCAATGCACAAGTCGGCCTCAACAGAAACTCAAAATAAACTACTCAGTAAGAAAGGATGATCGAGTAATTGATAAGCATCACCGAGCACTACTGAAATAATTGACTGCCTAAGAGATAACTAACCAAACTTGGTAACCAAAGGAAATTGACCATTTACCAAGCCAACTCGATCAAAGAAGGAATCGAGAAACATAGACAAACTCAAATATGTTTTTGGTGACACAGGATTACCAAGGACCCGAAATGCTCCTGCATCAGACACCTGGGTTTATTTAGAAATGATTCTCTAAATCATTTAGTAGGTAAGATCTGAGCTGCATCCAACTCAGACTATGAAATCCATGAACTATCTTCAATTGGTCTATTCTTCCACTTTACCAGATATTCCATATACTGTTTACCTCTTGTTCTTTTGCTAACTCTTTGCTCCAAAATCTGCTCAACTTCTTCATTCTACTTCTTAGGATACTCCATCGATACTATCATGTCTTCATCAAGTTCATGATACTCATACAAATCAACAATGTTGAAAATTAGTGACATATCCATGTCATCAGGTAACTCAATCTCATATGCATTTCCACTGTCAAATTTCTTCAAAATCTTGCAAGGTCCAAACTTCTTCATCTTTGGCTTCCCATATGTTCCAACAGGAAATTGACCTTTCTTCAAATGAACCATCAATTCATCACCAACATCAAAAGTCCTATGTCTCCTTGATCTCTCAGCTCTATCTTTGTATTTCTAATTACTCTCTTCCAGTTTGATTTTCACATCTTCATGCAATGTCTTCATGTACTTAGCAAACTTCACTCCTTCAACACTTTTCTTACTTTCATCAGCAACATCCCTTAAATAAGATATACCTCTTGACTGTATGCCATTCACAATCTCAAATGATGTTTTTCCACTACTATTTACTAAATTATTGTATGCAAACTCTACTTGTGCCAACACAAAATCCCAATTACTAGGTGTGTCTCCAACTAAACATATCAAAAGATTTCCCAAGCTTATGTTTACAACTTCTATTTGTGCATCAGTTTGTGGGTGAAATGTAGAACTATATTTCAACTCAGTGCCAAACTTTGTCCAAAGAGTTTTCCAAAACTATCCAACAAATTTACTGTCTCGGTCAAAGATAATACTCCTCGTTAATCCATGCAATTTGACAATTTCCTTAAAGAAAAGATCTGCTACATGTACTGCATTTGATGTCTTTCTACAAGGTATAAAATGTGCCATCTTAGAAAATCTATCTACCACAACAAATATATAATCATTACCTCTTACTATCTTCAGTAAGCCAAGAAAAAAATCCATACTGATGTCAATCCAAGGTTCCTCAGGTACAACAATCAGTGTATACAATCCAGTATTCTAACTTACTCTTTTTGCAACTTGACAAATTCCACAACTTTTCACAAATTTCTGAACATCTTTATACAACTATGGCCAAAAGTATTTCTCCTTAAGAAAATTCAAAGTTTTATCAATACCAAAATGTCTAGCCAAACCACTACTATGTTTATCCTTTATCAAATTAGTTCTCATTTGTCCTCTCGGTATACATAACTAAATACCTTTAAACAACATACCTTCTTGAATGAAATATTCTTCCCATTTTGTACTTGGTTGATCCTGAATAGGTGCTTTGCACTTTCTCTATGGCTCAGAAAAATCAGGATCAGTTTCATACAAATCTCTCATCTCATCAAAACCAAGAGCTTCAATTTTCATCTCGATCATCAAAGATCTTCTTCTACTCAATGCATCAGTAACTCGGTTAGTGACTCCACTTTTATTTTTGATCACAAATGTATAACTTTGCAAATACTCAACCCATTTCATATGTCTCTGATTCAACTTATTCTGACTACCCAAATATTGTAAAGCCTTATGATCAACATAAAACACAAATTCACTTGGTATCAAATAATGTCTCCATTTCTTCAGTGCTTGAACAATAGCATATAATTCTTGATCATACATAGAATATTTCCTTCTAGCATCATTCAACTTTTCACTATAGAAAGCAATAGGTTTACCTTCTTGACTCAGCATAGCTCCAATTGCACTTCCACTTGCATCACATTCCACTTGAAATACCTTATAGAAATCAGGCAATGCCAAAACATGCAATTCAACAACTTTCTATTTCAGGGTCTCAAAACTTTTATCAGCTCCATGTGTCCACTTGAATTCTCTTTTATCTCCTCTCATAGTCTCAGTCATAGCATTACAAATTTAACTAAAATTCCTTATGAACTTTTGATATAAACTTGCCAAACCATGAAATGATCTTACCTCACTAGTATTCAGAGGTGTAGGCCAATTCAGAATAGCTTCAACCTTTTTAGTATCCATCTTCAAACCATTAGCTAAAATTACAAATCCCAAATACACAATTTCCTCTTTCATGAATGAACACTTTTTCAGATTTATCAACAACTTTTCTTCTTTCAATCTCTGCAAAACTTGTCTAACATGCAACACATATTCTTCTATGCTCTTACTGAATATCAAAATATCATCAAGATATACAATCACAAACTTACTCAATAATTTCTTCAAAACTTCATTCATCAACCTCATAAAAGTACTTGGTGCATTAGTTAAACCAAAAGCCATAACCAACCACTCATACAAACCTTCCTTTTTCTTGAAAGAAATCTTCCATTCATCACCTTCTCCGATTCTGATATGATGATACCCACTTTTCAAATCAATCTTTGTGAAATACTTTGCTCCAGTCAAACTATCCATTATGTCATCCATTCTTGGTATATGAAACCTATACTTCACTGTTATCTTATTGATTTCTCTGGAATCAGTACACATTCACCATTCTCCATTCTTTTTAGGTGCCAATACCATAGGTACTAAACAAGGACTCAAACTTTCTCTAATCAAACCTTTATCCAATAACTCTTGAATCATTCGGTTCAATTCTTGATTCTCGGTAGGTTTCAACCGATGAGATGCCTTGTTCGGTAAACTAGCTCTAGGGATTAGATCCATGCAATGATCAATACTTCTATTTGATGGAAAACCATCAGGTACATTATCAGAAATGATATCACTGTACTCTGTGAGTAACTTATCAATTTCCTCAGGAACACTATCCTTTATTTTCTTACTCGGTTTGTTAGGAATCATAGAAAAATATACATCATTCTTCTTCAAATCCTTAACAAACTTTCACAGATGTGCAAACATTACTAATAGGTTCTTCCATCAATGGTAACAAGATTTTTTTTCTTCGATCAGCCACAATATTATACTTATGCAATCTCCCATCATATATAGCATGTCTATCATATTGCCAAGGTCTACCCAACAAAATATGACAACAATCCATAGGCATGATATCACACAACACCTTATCATAGTACTTTCCAATTTTCAAATTCACATAAAATTGTTCACTTACCAAGAGTGTATGCTCATCTTTGATCCATGAAATCTAATAGGGCTTCAGATCCTTTCCAACTACAACTTTGTGACCATGTCCTCAGATGTCAGATTCTCCAAGCTACCATTGTCAATGATTACCTTCCAAATTTTTTTATAAACTCTACATCTGGTCTTGAACAAACTTTTCCTTACCGAATCTTCCTTTTTTCTTTCATTCCATAGTGCTCTTCTTACCATCAAGTTATTTTCCTTCTCAGGTTCATTCAGTGACTCCTCTTGCACCAAAGCATTTCTACTGCTACCAGCCTTCTTACTAGCATGTGTACATTCAAAAGATCTATGTCCTTCCTCTCCACAATTGTAAAAAGTTCCTTAGAAATTACCTCTGCTATAACCACCTCGGTAGTTACTGCCTTTGCCTCTAGATGAACTTTCACCTTTCCACTTGGTCTTTCCTTTATCCATATTTGTCTTTTCAGGTTCAGATCTACCATTTTCACCATTAGATCTACCTCTTCCTCTAGGGAATCTACCACCTCAACCTCTAGGGAATCTACCACCTCAACCTCTTTGTCTTTGCTCATGTCTCTTGTTCAATTTCTCCTCAACTTTCAATGCAAATTGATAAGCCTCTTCAATGTTCTCCAATTTGACCAAACTGATTTCCTCTTGGATGGAAACTCTCAAACCATTTAGATATCTAGCAATTCTTTCCACATCATCCTCATCATGTCCAGATTTGATATCTAATCTATAGAATTCCTCAGTATAATCCTTTACCAAGCTATCTTTTTGCCTTAGACTTTGCATTCACCTAACTAGGTTAATCTAATAATCACAAGGTATGAAATTTCCTTTCAATTTATTTACCATCTTATTCCATACCTTGATTTTGTCTTTGCCTTTCTTTTTTTAGTCTAATTGCAGATGTTCCCACCATAAGGATGCATGACCTTTCAACTTTGTGCCTGCAATTTTCACCTTCTTTTTCACATATACATTTTCATACTCAATATTTCTCCATCTCAGTGATTCAGTTTATCAATTCATGAGAATCCAATTTTCCACTATACTTAGGAGGATTGAAATGTGGTGTTGACTTCAAACTTGTCAAAGCCTTCAAGAATCTTTCCTCACCCTAATCCATCATAGGTGCAGGTTTTGCTTTGCCTTGTTCCACTTTAATTTCATCATCACTAACATCTTCAAGATGTATGCCTCTTCTCTGGGTTGTTTCAATAGCTTCTAATCTAGCAACAAGTTTTCTCAACATGCCTGCCAATCCTGGATTCGCTTCTCGCCTCCCATGAACCATCTTGAAAACCCTCTACAATTGTAGGTCAGATCACCATCAGCCACCCCACAACAATTCAACTAGGACTTCACAACAAGGAACCTACAAACCTAGATCCATAGATATAGATCCAGATCTCACCTCGCTCTGATACCACCTGATGCAAAGGAAGGGGCAGGAGGGGCCAAAATAATGGCACGCCCTACTTGATCCACCTTGCTAAACAACATGTGGAAGCAACAAGAACACAGTGAGAGAGAGAAATCAAGATCATTCATATATTATCTTCATTCAAATTGATTCATACATGCCAGGCTGTAAGGCCTTCCCAGTTTTGGCTAGATATTACAATGAATTACATAAGTCCTCAAACATGGGAGGATCTACCAACAATCTTGATTCTACTATCTTCTATCTTCCATAAAAAGAACTATCTCCTAAAACTTTAACCAAACAACTATACTTATACAAGACGCTACCAAAATGAGTCGGCCTTCAGATCCACAATCAATGGAAGAAATGGTCAGATCTGGGACCACACGCTTCCAAATGATGGATACCAACATTAAATCCATGATCCATAATCAATGCACAAGTTGGCCTCAATAGAAACTCCAAATAAACTACTCGGTAAGCAAGGACGATCGAGCAATAGATAAGCATCACCGAGCGCCAGTGAAACAACTGACCGCCCAGGAGATAACTGACCAAACTCGATAACCAAAGGAAACCGACCAACTACCAAGCCAACTCGGTCAAAGAAGGAACCGAGAAACACATACAAACTCAAATATGTTTTTGGTGACACAGCATTGCCAAGGACCCGAGATGCTCCTACATCAATAACCCATAAAGATAATCATCCAAAACATAGGATAATCATAGCAGAGAACATAAGGTGACCAAGTAAATCAGACTTAATCATAATAATGGTTGTCACCTTTTTGGTCAAATAAAATAAAGATCAAGACACAATACAATATATGCAATCACTCACAAATATCATAGAATCATACATGATCCAATTGAGACTTCAAAATGGTTATAAAGACTCTCCACATAAAATCAGAGATCAACAAAAAAAAACTTCAAAGCCTCTGGTATATAATTTCTAAAAGTCAACATAATTTCCCCAAATAAACAACATCAAACAAGAAAATAGAAAATACCAAGTAGTCAAACCATAACACAAGTCTCAGTTGCTTAAGAAAAGTCAATTTTGTTTACTAAAGTCTAGTTTGACTTATTAAGAAAACATTCATTTAAAATCTTATGCATATATACTTTTTAAATAAGTATTGAAATAAAATCTCCATGCATATTAAAACACCATGCATTTAATAATAGAATAATATTATTAATTTTTCAAATATAAATATGAATGAAAATATTAATATTAAAACCCGCATGAAAAAATTAATAATGAAAATATTTATTTATTATTTAATTTTCCTTTTTTGAATAAATAAATAACAATAACAATAATAATAATAATAATAATATTTTTTAAATTTTTTTTAAATCCAAAAATTAATAAATAAATCTTTTTTAATATATATATATATATATATAACAGACTTCAAAAGTCCAAATACATATATTTCTTTTTTCATTGGTTTTCTAATTTCATGATTTAATATCTTTATTCTCCATATATATATTCTTTACTACTTTCTTTTAATTCTATAAAAAAGATTATGCTCATATGCAAATATTATATATCTATTTTAATTTGATTTATTTCCTAGGGTTTCAATTGTGTGTGTGAATTTTGTACCTAGCTGTAGACACAACACTTCAGTAAACTATTAGAGGTTAGTAGAAATCAAAATCATGCAATGAAATGGAAACTAATCTAACCAGGCGATTTACTGCCTTCTAGTAGGTGCAAGTATGATATTCTCAGATTGGACCGAGATCAGTGACCTTGATGACACCTAAACAAAGGATTTGAATGCAGAGTCTAGATATGAGATGAATGCAAATTAATCTATATTTTTGGATTTTCTATGCAATAAGATGAGATAAACTGATATGAATATATTCTATATGAGAAACTGATATGACATGCAATTAATCTAATCAATGATATGCTAAATGATATGAATGCTCAAAACAATGAAAATCTCACAACAACTTTGATTCGCAAAGATTGATTCTTCGATCACCAATTTGCTAGTGCGAGGATACAATTAATGGATCGATCCAAAATGAAGAGCTGAGGCCTTAATTTATAGAAATCCAGGACTTTGGACGTGCATGGAAAAAACCATAAATCACTCTTGATAAACTCAGGTTGATTTTTGAGTTATCAAGAATTTAGAGATAGATTAACTCACAAAATCATGCAAATCATCTTTTTGATTTAAATCAGAAGTTGAGATCAGCTTTCAACTCAAAAGAGAGTTGAGTTTATTTTTAAAACAACTTGAATTGATTTTCTGATTTAAAGTTTAACTATTTTTTGGATGTGCATAATTAATTATGAATTAATTAAATAAATAAAGTGATTTATCCTCAACTTAACTAATTTTAAAAATAAAACAATTGATTTATGGGTTAATCAATTATTAAATCAAACTTTTATTCAAAAAACTATATTATTAAATTTGACAATTGACATTAATTAATTAAATAAGAATTTAATCAATTAGTCATAGGATATTTGATTTATTATCAAAATGAAATAATACAACTTAGGAATAAATATAATTAAATCTAATTAAATAATTAAGTGGCAGTATTAAATGTAATTAATTAAATATTTAGAATATCCAATTAATCAAACTTTAGGATAAATAAGATTTATCACCAAATAATCATTAAATTAAAGATAATTAGGATAAATAGGAATAAGGAATATTCCTTGATGCAGAATTTAGGATAATCAATTAAGATTCGATAATGTGCCGATGTGCCTTAGGTTTAGGACTTTGATGTCAATTTCGTTCGATGTGTCAATGTAGGAGATTAATGAACCTATAGCCCATTTTTGGGGTATTACATTTTGCCCCTCTTTGAATTACTGTGCGAAGCACAGTGGTTCAAAGACAGTCTGTGTATGATGTTGAAACTGATGTTTGAAATTGAAATTGATATGAAACAAAATTTGTGATTGAAGTTGATATGAAGATATTAGTTCCTGAACAACCAAAGATAATGTTAACTATAACATCAATGAACTGATGATTGCGAAAAAGTGTCAAAACGCCTGATTCTGAACCTTATGATTGCAAAGAAGTGAGTGATCGATTCCATACCCGATTGTCGATAAGAATCACATTGGTATCACATCTGAACCCTTCAGTTATGAAGAACCAAGGAAATAACACTAATGAACTGATGATTATGAAAAACTGATACAGTTTACAAGATTAAGAGAATACCAGATTGATATGGATCTCGATGAATCTGATATGCCCCAAGTGATGATCGATTTGACCCAAGTGATGAGGTCTTTTGATGAATCAACAACTAGACATGGTTGTTGTCTTGATTACTGGGGAAATATATGATTTCAAATTTAGATTACAGACTTTGAATGATGTGCAATACCATGCCCCCTTAGGGATAAAAATTGAAATCTGACAAGAAAAGTCAGCGTTGTAGATTTAGAAGCATGTTAATTGATTTGAGAAGTGGTTAAACATGTCTCAGAATGCATTCTGCATTGTTTGTAGTTTGGAAGACCAAGTTTGACCAGGTGAAACCATGAGTTGACCATAGTTGACCAAGTTGAAATTTTGATAGTTTTATGTAAGATAATCAGTTAAGTTGAATACTAGATTTTTGTGATGATGGAAGGTCGATTATGCAAGCAGTAGACTGTCCTAGGTCTGAAAATTTTAAATCACAATTTTGACATAGTAAATGATCTCAAATTTTGATTTTGATCTCGAAAATGGGTTCAGAATGTCAAAATTAGCCAGGGGTACAATTTTCATGAAAAATAGAGCACTTTTGAAAATTAGGTCAAAAGCTATATAAAGACCGGAAGGGAAATTTTCAATTCATTTCAACCTTTTGACTTTAGAAATCTTGTGGAGCCCTTTGAGTGAGAAAATGGTAGAACCAAAGGTACTTGTGAGTTCACATCGATTTGAGTATAGTCAGAGACACCAGAGACCTCGGTAGTACGAACATCCGGTAGGTGGACCTCTTTGCTTCTCTAAAAAGTTGATTTTTTCATGATTTATAGCCTTTTTAGCATTTTTCGTACGCTTTTTAAATTTTGAATTTTTGAATGCATGGAAACTCGTACGACTCTCCAGCGAGACTCATATGACTTTTGAACTGTAGATAGGTTGTCATTTCATTAACCCCCAAGACTCGTATGAGAGGGATCCAAGAGTCATATGACATTTCATTGGGTCCCTCATAACTCGTACGATGAGGGATACATTGTCATGTCACTATGATTTGTCATATGGTATGATGTAGAAACTCATACAACTTTCCATGCCAGTCTGAAGTGTCGTATGAAAAACAATGAGCCTATAACTCATTGCTAGGTCAAAATTTTGAATTTCCTGATCTCTTAGCCTAATTGCTAACCTTTTAACCTACCTTTTGAAATACTAAACTACTCAATTCTTGCCCTTGTAACCTATTCTGTAACCAAAGTACTGATAGGATTCCTTGTTTCTATGTTGTGTAGGTCATATATCCAGATGTTCATGTACGTATCTCACATCCAGCCACCCAGAGACTATGTGTGTAACTACCTGACCTGATGAGGGTACACCTTGCATCCTATGGCTTCGAGTATCTTATACATTTACCCAAGATTAGGGTAAATCATAGACTTTTGACTGCTTTGATAGAGCGATTTCATTCAGAGACGTAGACCTTCCATTTACCGATGGGGGAGATTACCGTGACCCTAGAGGATGTGTACCAAATACTGCACATTCCATTTCATGCAAGATGATGTCCAGAGTATGTGAGTTTGGGGAATTCAGGTCTATTAGTGTTCAAATGTCTCTTTGGAGATGATACCCAGATGACTGCCTCTATTTCCTGGGAGACCTTAGTACAACATTATGGACAGACACACCGGCTAGAGTGTATTATTGCTAGGATGATAGGAGGGATTATCATGTCTGACCATCAGCAGAATGGTCTTTTGATGGGCTGGGCCCCGATGGTTGCATGTCTGATGGCAACTCCCTCTGAGTTGGCTTAGGGTCAGTGTCTTTTGGCCCATATGTTCTCTAAGATGCACAAGGTAGTGTACTAGGAGAGCAAGACTTTTACAGTTGGAGCTTTAGTATTACAGATCTGGGCATGGGAGCATATCCCCATGTTGAGACTAGTGTGTCAGGCACAATGGTAACCTCAGGAGCCTGTCATTTATACATATGCTGGATATGTCACACAGGTTCAAATGGGCCATACTGAGTATTGGAGGTGATGCCTCGATGATATGACTTTTGTTTGATGGAGACCATATGTGGGTATAGAGCCTTGGCCTATTGCATGTGAGCAGTTTAGTTTCTTCTTTCAAAGCCGCATATTGATTGGGAGATCATCCTCCACTTTAGAGAGATTCATTATCACCAGGGTGTGGCGATAGTATGGACGAGTGCAGGATGCACCAGAGGATTATGCCACTTATGCACGGATAGCCCGAGAACTCAAACTTGGATGGACCCAGAGGCTTTCATATGCTTTGTGTTCACATGAGTGTAGTGCTATCATTGGTAGAGATTGGGAGTATAGACTAGAGGTACTTGATGCTGGAGTTACAGATGGAATCATTGCTTGGCTTGCGGACCATCCTACCCACAGGTTCTCAGATCCTATAGAGTTGATACCCTCCATGGAGGAGGCTATGGATGTTACCAGAGCACCGATGAGATAGTGTCCCAAACCCACATAGGTTCCTATTGTGCACCCTACACCTCCAAGACTGAGAGTGATGGCTCCTCTATAGAGACCACCAAGACAGATGAGGTCCCCTTGTCCCACTAGTTCTACAACAGATAGATCTACAAGTTCTCATATAAGGACTAGGGGAGAGGGTGGTACTTTAGGGAGTGTTGGTTTAGCCGAGGAGGTACTTGCAGAAGAGTAGGTTGTGGGTGGTGGTATTGATCTGATACAAAAGGATACTAGGTTTGATCTGGGTGTAGAGGTTAGATGCCATAAGGTGCAGAGAGTAGAGACCACAGAGCAGACTGTCCCAGATACTAAGATACCAGCAGCCGATGCTGATCCTACTATTCCTCTTACTCCACAAGAGACTATTAGATGGCTCAAATTATAGGTCAGGGACCTGAAGGTTCATAGTGCTTAGTGGGAGGAGATATTTAGAGGCAGATAGACAACACACTGAGCTTCATGCAAAGGTGCAGAGGTTACAGGCTGAGGTGATTCATCAGACCGCACAGGTAGCATACTATGTGTCCACATATTACATTGTTGTTCCTGCTACATAGAGAGTCCCTATGTACTCTCAGTATATGTTGGCATTAGAGGGAGCTAGAGCACCTAGAGTAGAGGCAGTACCAGATGCACCACCTCCACCTCCTCCAGATGCAGAGGATCAGGCTGACAACTGATCTGTTTGTTTGTTCTGATATTTTGTTGTTGTTATTGATATTGATACTGATACTATTGTGATTACTGATAGCTCATCGAGCCCATTCTTTTGTATATTGTGTTAGTAGTGCACCCCTAACTATTTTGAGATTTTTGATATATATATGAGATCGATATTTTGGTTATGACTTCATTTGTACTTGTCATGTTTTTGAGTTATGATGATATCATGTGATGTTTATGCTATGAGTAGTGTAGAATGTATGTATGGATATATGCAATGCAATGATTTCTTTCATATGTATGGATGTAATGCAAATGTGTTTTGATTATGAAAAGATGTATGTATGATTTATGCTTATGCACATGGATGTATTGTAATGCAACAAATGGTAATGATATGAAATTTGAATGCAATGATACACATGATATGTTTTACAGGAATTGATGAAGACAAGTACTCAGTCTTATGTCAAAAGGATGTTTAACCCAGGAGGATAATTGCTTGTGAGTCCATGAAGAGACCTTCAAGTTAAGTGTTAGATCTTTGTTAGATTTGAAGAGGTGATAGAAGAATCATTTAAGCATTGAAGTTTATGTAGCCATTTGTGAGATCATGCAAACATGCAAAATGCAAAGAACCATGTAAAATATAATGCAACCTAGACCTAGGACCTAGTCACTGATCATGCATTGGTCAATTTCATCATTGAATTTTTAGGTAACTAGATAAATCAATACAATGCCCACTAGTTATGAAACCATAGACATATGCATATCGATTTGTATGCACAAGAATCAATACAACACCCACTGGTTAGGAAACCATGGACATATGAATATTGATTTTGTTTTAGGAAATTCGGATTAGATATAAGCACCAAGGCATAAGCGTTGGGATGACTTGAATATCATGTCCCTTTTGATATAGAAATTTGTATAAAAGCATCAAAACCTAGAGGTTGTGATGACCAGAATATGCCTTGCATTACAAACACATCAAGCAGTCAAGAGATCATTTTAAATCCAATGTGAATTACCCGTAGTGACCCTTTATCGTTCACATCCTTAGGTAAGACCACATTTCACAATAGGAGAAATAACTCACTCAAAAAAAAGACAATAGTTAGATCAAACTTCCTTGAATTTTTTGGGTATCAATGGTCGAGGTACGCATGGCCATCCAATTCGAGATAGAGGCTCTTACAATCAGACACCATTTCAATCCAGAATTTCCAAAGTTGTTATATTTTCACATACAAATAGAAGACAAAGAAAAGATTATGGCCCCAGTCATCACTCTCTAAATCTTGAAAAGGACATCATTGAAGAGCTCGTGGGAACAAAATATGCAAAAATCTCAATGCGAATCAGTAAGCATACAAGGAGATAAAAGCATGTAAAAAGCATAGATTGTTTTCAGTTTGTGTTTGATGTTTGATTGTGTTGTTGTAGATGCAAAATCCTTTCTGGAGATGAGACTGACTGACTGACTCAAATAAAGATTCAAAGGACCTTGACTAGATATGACTCGTCTAAGGTATACTAGAGACCATAGGATATGACTTTGATTTCCCCTAAGTTTGAACATTGATAGGATACAGACGCTTTAGCTGATTGGTGTACAGACCGACTTATTGAAAATAGGAATGTATAAACAAACTAGGAGATATGTACAAACTAAAGCAAGATTGAAAGCTGGGAAAGACCAAGATTATGCTGATAGATGGAGCATTTTGAAACAAGTGGCACCCGTTTGGCCAAGTTTTCACCATCTTGGCAGAGATTCTATTTTTGCTACCAAGGTGCTTGTTTCTGGGTTTTCACCAAGGCACTTTTTCTTTCTCATTTTTTTGTATTTTTATTTTTCCCAATTTTTTTTTTGTACTTTTGATATTTTTTACTTCTTTTTGTGAATCATCAAGGTGCCTATTGCTAGGTTTGCAACAAGATGTTCATTTTTTTAGGACTTTTTCCAATTTTAAAGATTTTTTTCAGGACATTTTACTATAGACTGAATGCCTTAGGCATAGAATTTTTTAGATGGAGAATGTTGATTGGTTCTCAGAGCTATTCTCCTTCAGTCTTTGAGATTTGATAGGCACTAGAGCCAAAAGTAGTAGTGATAACAAAGGGACCTAGCCAGTTGGGTTCAAACTTCCCCTTGTGTTCTCGATGTGATTGATTTTTAGGATTCTCTCTCAAGACTAGATCACCAACTTGAAATTCTCTGTGTCTAACTTTCTTATTATAGCCTCTAGACATTCTCTTATGATATACTCTAAGATGATCATATGATGCTTGTCTACGCACATCTAGTAGTTCAAGTTCTTGCAACCTAGACACTCTATAGTCATCATCAGTTACTAGACCATGCAGTCTGATTCTTAGTGATGGGATTTCAACCTCAATAGGCAGTACCACTTCAGACCCATAAACTAAAGTGAAAGGTGTAGCCCGAGTGGGCATTTTGATACTTGTTCTATAGGCCCAGGGAGCTGGATTGATCATGAGATGCCAATCTCTTCCTGTTTTATTAACTAGTCGGTGTAAGATTTTTAATAGATTCTTGTTAGAAGCCTTTGCTTGTCCATTCCCTTGAGGATAGTAAATAGATGACCAATATTGTGTAATCTTGAATTTGGCACATAAATCATCCAAGTCTTTGTTCTTAAATTGTCCACCATTATTTGTGACTATAGAATGTGGAATACGATACTGACATATGATGTAGTTCAAGATGAACATAGATATTTGTTTTCCAGTTGGTTGTGTCCAAGAGACTGCTTCTAACCATTTTGTAAAATAATTTGTAGCTGTGATTATATGGGTATGTCCATTAGAAGAATGAGGATGTATGGCTCCTATAAGATCAAATGCCCATTGGTGAAAAGGCCATTGTGTAGTAAAGGGAATTAGATCTCTCCCTAGAGCATGAATTAAATTACCATGTACTTGGCACTTTTGATAGTTCTTAGCAAACTTGATAGACTCTTTCTCCATTTCTAGCCAATAGTACCCAACCCTAATAAGTTTTCGAGCTAGTGTTAAACTGTTCGAGTGTGACCCACAAATACCATCATGGACTTCCTCTAACACACATTGAGACTCTTCCCATTCTAAACATCTAAGTAGTGTACAATCTAGACCTCATTTGTATAGATCGTGACCAATGATTACATATCGGGAGGCATTACAGATAAGGTATCTCTCTTCATGGTGGTTGAAGGTATCGGGAATGATTTGGTCTTGGAGATAGGAGAATAGGTTTTTGTATCAGGATGAATCATGACCAACAATAGTGCAGATCATGCAGGTTTCAGGGGAATCATATGCAGGATAAGATAGTGCTTCCACCAGGAACTCAAAGCGTAGCTCATGTTCAGGCTGTTGTAATAAAGTAGATAATGTTGCCATTGCATTGGCAGCCTTATTCTCTGTTCTAGGTATTTTCTCAAATGTAATAGATATGAAATACTTCTTTAGATCATCTACCATTCTCTTGTATGGAATGAGATTTTCATCTTTAGTTTGGTACACATCATTGACTTGATGGATTACAAGTTGTGAGTCTCCATGAATGTGTATCTTTGTTACTCTCCACTCAATTGCTAGTTTCATACCATTAAGAAGGGCCTCATATTCTACAATATTGTTTGTGTAAGGGAACTTTAATCGAAATTCTTTAGGTATGGAGTATCCTTGAGGAGTTATAAATAATATGCCTGCTCCTGATCCATTCTATGTATAGGAGCCATGAAAGAATAACTGCCATTGTCTAGAAGAAAGAGTCATGATAGAGGAATCTGGAAATTCCATTTGCATTGGTGTATCATCAATCATAGGTGCATCTACTAATTGATCAGCAATAACATGTCCTTTTATAGCTTTTCTTTCAACATATTCAATGTCAAATTCACTTAAGAGCATGACCCGTTTAGCTAATCTACCCGTGAGGGTGGCTTTTCTTAGTAGGTACTTTAGTGGATCAATCTTAGCTACCAAATGTGTGGTATGTGCCAACATGTAATGTCTCAATTTTTGTGATGCAAAGATCATAGCTAGAAAAGCCTTTTCAATCATAGAATAGTTCTTTTCGTATGCCACGAATTTCCTACTGATATAATATATATCTCTTTCCTTCTTGTTCTCATCATGGCACTATTCAAGCAATGTCCCCAGTGATGTATTCATAGCGGAGACATATAAGATCAAAGGCTTCCCTCGAATGGGAGGCATCAAGATAGGAGGATTTGATAGATATTTCTTGATATGGTTAAAGTTGTTCTCACATTCTTGATTCCACACAAATGTCACACCTTTATGTAATGTTTTTGTAAAAGGCTATGATATGTCTACTAGCTGAGATATGAAGCATCTGATAGACTAAACTCTCCCTTGCAATGTCCTCATTTGGCTGATGTTCTTTGGGGGTTGCATCTCCATTATAGCCTTCACCTTAGTGGGATCTACCTCAATTCCTTTCATTGAGACAATGTATCCTAAGAGCTTTCTAGAAGTGACACCAAAAGCACATTTCTTAGGATTTAGTCTAAGACTAAATTTTTCCATTCTATCTAGTATCTTGCTGAAGTCATTTAGATGTTTAGCTCTAATCATAGATTTTTCTAAAGTGTCATCAACATAATCCTCCATAGTTTTATGCATCATGTCATGAAAAATAGAAGTCATAGCTCTTTGATATGTAGCACCAGCACTTTTAAGCCCAAATGGCATGACATTCTAGCAAAAGGTACCCCATGCACATGTAAAAGTAGTTTTCTCTTGATCTTCTAGAGAAATTTTTATTTGATTATATCTAGAAAAACCATCCATTAAAGAATACATCTCAAAGCCCGCAGTCATATCCACTATCATATCAATGTTAGGTAGTGGAAAATCATCCTTAGGGCATGCTTTGTTTACATCTCTGAAATCTGTACACACTCTTATAGATTTGTCTGGTTTTGAAATAGGTACAATATTAGAGATCCATTCTACATAATCAATAACTCAGATAAATCTAGCTTTTAGGAGCTTCTCTAATTCAACTTTTACCAAGAGTGCAACATGTGGATGCATCTTTCTCAATTTTTGTTTAACAAGTTTAATGTTTGGAGCTATAGATAAATGGTGCATTATAAGATCGTGATCCAACCCTGACATATCTAAATATTTACATGCAAAGTTAATCTTCTTCTTTGTTAGGAATGTTGTAAATTTTTTCTTTTCTTCCTTTGATAAAGATCATGCTACATGGATCAATTGTGGTTCCTTTGCTGTTCCCAAGTTGATGGATTGAGTGGGCTCAATTAGAACTGGAGATCTGTCCTATAAATGACCCAGAAGGACATCAAACACCTTCTCCTTAGGTGCCTCAAAGAGGTTTTCACCTTTGGATACGTCTTTTATTTTTACTTTTGTAGGTTCTGAGACTGCCACAAAGTGGTTTTCACCCTCAGAACTCCTTTTCTTTTTATTCTTATTCTTATTTTTTTTGACTAAGATACTTGATGTCTGACTCCATCATGCTAATGCTCAATTCACTGATGGAAGTCCTCATAGGCTCAACTTCATTGAGGTAGCAAGCAAGGGCATAGTCATTCGGGAAGGTATAAATACCATGGCTTAGGTTTGTGGAGGTTTGATCAAGAAGTTCAGGATGTTGGATAGTCAAAATGGTGAAAGATTGGGAAAGAGTGTTTATAGATATGGATCTGTCATCGTCGATCCTAACCCAATGCTCAAGTCAAAGGTGATATTACAACTTAAGACATTCAATTCATGAATAGGCTCAATGTCATTGTGATAGTCCACTTCAGCCATCGGTGGATCAGACTCGATGAGTTCATCATTTCGCTCTAAAATTACATTGGGTTTAGGTGGATATTGGTGAATAACATCAACATGTTTCTCTGTAATAAGTTCATCTTCTTCTGGAATGGCTCCCCATTCATAGTCATTATATTCTTCATCTATGCCTCTAGGAAATCTAAGAACATGAGTAAAGTTAGGATGAATACCCCAAGAAGGGTTACCCTCAGATTCTGATTTGAATTCATACTCATGGGAATCTATCTCATAATAACTACCACCTTCCTCTTTTTGATTGCCTTCATGATTAGCTGGTTCTTGTGTTGCAACTATCTCTTTCTCTATAGTAGGTTCTTGTGTTTCTACTACATTAATTCTTTTTATTGGATCATCTTCAGCATCAAGGAGGTCTATGATTTCTTTAGGTAAACACTCATAAGGAATGAGCTCATCAGTGGTGTCTGAATCATCACTATCAGATTGTTTAGTTATTTCCTTCTTTAGTTGATTTGCTACGGAAGGCTCAATTTGTTCTAGAACATGTGGGGAGTCCTTGCTAAGATATAAAGGCTTCTTCATGTATCCTAGACCTATTGTATTCTTGTTGGCTAGACCATGATGTTCAAGAAGTGATAGAAGAACTTTACCCTATAATCCTAGAGGTCCTTTTCCTTTATATCGCATCTTAGCTATTAGTTTATCCCTTGGGCCATATGACTTAGAAGGAACCTTTGATACTTTAGAGTCACTAGGTGGAACAACTTGGGATTTAGGTTCATCTTTGTAGAGCCATGCAAGCACAACTTCATCTTCTTCAAATTCTTGCTTAGGTACTTTTTCTGCAACAAATTTTCCTTTATGTCTCAAGAGGTTCCTTAGATTCTGGTTTGAACTATTTTAGAGCTTGTCCATAAGACTTAGGCAAGATAGGGAGAGATGTCAAAGATAAGACTGGCTCTATAGTATATTCTCCCATACTATTTTCTTTGATATTGACCTCTTTTGCAATGTCTTCCATCTTAGATGTGGATGCTACATCTATTTGCTTAGGGGAAGATTCTCTGTTATTAGGAATAAGTTTATCCACATTTTCCTTCAATGCATTGCAAGTTGTTGACATGTCAACTGGAATGGTTACCTCTACTCCATCACAAGGAAATTTCAAGCACTGATGGTATGTAGAAGGAATAGCTTTCATTTCATGTATCTAGGGTCTCCCTAGAAGGATGTTGTAAGCCAAAGGTATATCAAGAACTTGACATATAGTATCTCTGATGATAGGACCTGTTCTGAGAGGCAAGATAATTGTCCCCTTGGAGGATCTTTCTTCTTCATCATATGCCTTGATAGTTATTTTCTTTCTAGGATCAATGGTTGTTTCTGAAAATTCCAATTATGTGATAAAGTTGTAAGAACAAATATTTAGGCCAACACCCCCATCTATCAACACACATTTGACATGATAGTTTTAGATCAAAAATTCAATATCCAAGGGTTGGTTATGCGGATGACTCAAGGAGTTATCATCATCCTCTAAAAAGGAGATATACTATGGAGACGTAAGATGACCAACCATAGCTTGGAATCTCTGTAAATCAAGGTTATCCGAAACATTGGATCCTAGTAGAGCTTTGTCTAGAATGGCTCTATGAGCTGGAGATATCTGAAGCAACTCAAACATGGAGATTTTAGCATTTGTGTGCTGGAGTTGTTGGACAATACTGTATGAAGTAGGCCTCATGTCCTTAGGATTTGAAGATTTAGATGTTTCCCTCTATTTAGAAGTGGAAGACAGATTGAAAGGCACCTTTGGGACATTTGATTAATCGGGGATTTGTCCTTGTAGGTGTGCTTGAGCTTGTGATCGAGTAACTACGTTAGCTGATTGATTTTCTCTATCCCTCCTTACAATTGTGATGACATTGCAATGCTCAGATAGGCTTGGTTCAACCATATTGATAGCAGTATTATTTCCAGGATAGGAATAATTGACCTTAGCACCCATGTTAGGCTGAGAAGATGAATCTCCTTGGCTATGCTTCAGAAATGGTTCGGTGAATGCTGCGTGATCATTATTGCTTTTAGGATTATCAATCATGATTTCTCCATTATCAATCTTGTCTTGAATGGTATGCTTCAAGTGCAAGTAGTTATTAGTTTTGTGACCTTTACCTCAATGGAAATCACATAATTCATTCTCTCTCCACCATTTCGGCTTAGGGTCAGGATCAGATTGTCAGATCTCAGGCAAAGAGATGATGTTATTAGCTAGAAAATTTCTCATGGCTGATTCCAAAGATTCTCCAAGAGGAGTGAACTTTCATTTATTATCAGCGGACCAAGATTTGTATTTTGGCTTCTTTTGAGATGATTCAGACACCTTTTGTTCTGAAGCTTTGATGGCTTGGGTACCAATGGTTAGATTGAAAGTAGGTGCCTTAGAGGGGGCATGAAGATTGTCAACAAAACCATCTATGATGACGCCCTTATTCTTGTTCCAATTTTTGTTCTTATCCTTAGAACTAGATTCATACTTGTCCTTTTGAAGTGTGACATCTCCTTTTTTCACAAGTACTTTTTAAATTTTGATTGCATTATCTACCATCTTGTCAAAAGATGTATGATTTTGCATTTGTAAAGGGAAGTTGATTTCTAGAACAAGATTGTTGATGAAGATTTCCAGCTTCTCAGTTTCTGGAATAGGCCTAGCATATAGAGAGAATTTCTTTCTCTATCTTTTGAGAAATGTCAAGAATGGTTCTCCTGGATATTGTTTGAGATTGCAGATATCAATCATGGTGACTGGATGTTGGATGTTGTAGGAGTATTGCTGATAGAATAATTTGATCAACTCCTCAAAGGTTTTGATTGTAGGAGGCATCCTAGAGAACCAATGAATGGCTGACCCTCCCAGAGATTAGGGGAAAAGATGCATCAGATAGGTTAGTTTGTGCACGAACTCCATAGATTGAGTATAGAATTCTCTGACATGATCTTGAGGATTAGAGTTTCCATGATGCTTATCATATTTCAACATTTCTACCCTCTTAGGGAATGGTGGCATATACAAGTCTTTATCAAATGGAAAAGGACATAGGGCCTCCATGGAAAACTCCTTAGGTTCTTTTTCTTTTTCCATTTTGTTAAGTTTTACTTGCATGGTGTGCATTTGTTTCATCATAGCTGAAATAGGAGTTTCTTCCTCATGTGTAATGATATCTTCCACATTAAAGTTGGGAGAAATTTTAGCTCCTTGATGAGCTAACTCTAGAAAGTATGTTTCTCTATTTTCTTTCAAGAAATGTTTCATCATTCTTTTGAAGTTATCATCATTTTGATATTGAGCAATTTCAATAGGTGTAGGTTCTTGATCCATACCATGTTGAGACTGGTGTCCTTGGGATCCATGATGTGTCCCTCCATGAGACATGTTAGGAGTTTTAGGACTCCCTGGATTAGATTGAGGAGGGGTTTGTTGACTACCTCTGTGGGTTGATGGAGGGGGTATGTAACCAGTTTTCAATCAAAAATTGCCAAGACCGTCGTCTTCGTAAAGACCAGAATTATAGAGTTGTTCAAGAGTTGGACCCTGGATATGAATCAAAGGTAAGGTATGAGATGTTTCCCCTGATTTCTTGTGAGAGGAAGCTCTAGTTTCCACCATTAACCTTGGGTGAAGCAAAAGAATACAATGGAGACAATTGAAGAATGAATTGATTCAAGAATATTAGATGACGTAACCTTGTCAAGGTTTGATTGATTGAGGCTTAGATTGGACGTAAATGATGGATACTATGCCCTGGATGTATGGGTAGATGCCCAAAAGATAGCGGACACGAGTTCACAACACTTAGCCATTTTGAAGATGGATTGAAGATTGATAGTTATGACAAGGTTTTGACACAAGATGAAAAGACTCAAATCGATTAAATAGAAGGCTGAATTAGACTCAAGAGGCCACTTTAGGAAAATGATTGGATTCATTCTAGTTTCTGCTTTGTTCCTGGCATAGTGATTTATTTGATAGATTCTGGAAATAGGCTGAAAAAGGTTGGGTATTTGGTAATTCTGACAACTTTCTGGCAATTTTTCAAAATTTCTCAAATGATTTTCTACAGTTTCATACGACAGTGGGTAGGGTAGGAAATGATAATTGAAAAACTCGTATGACTATTGCAAAACTCACACAATAGTTGATAGCAGGGTTTCTGACTTTTTTGAATTGACTGGTAGCAAAAGTCATATGACAATATACCAGCTACCATATGACAATTTGGGGGTTCTGAAATGACAATAGCCAAAATTCGTATGACTTTCTGACTTTACAAGATGAATTTTGACTCCAAAAAGGTGTTTGACATCAGATTTTGCAATTTTTAGGTTTTCAGTTTCAAATTGTTCACAAAATTATCTGTCTAGATTTGAAGATTGTACTAGATTGATTTGTTCTTAGTAACTAGATAGATAAACAGACACACAAAATAGCAAGCAAGTGATTTCAAGCACATCTGAAAGAAATGAATAGGGGACAAGGAAACCTTGCACATGAAAAACCAAGTGACTAAATGTGCTAATCCCTAGGAGTGCTAACAGTGTATGTTCCAAAAAGTTTTGCAATAACGCACATATTCCTAGAAAATGAAAATTTGGCCTCACTAGGGTTTTTAGTAATGGTTTGACTCTGCAACTTTTGTGATCTCAAGAGGGTGAAATCCAATCTAGGCACACCGGGGTTTTGACACAGTCTGAGAAATTAATCAATCAGGAGCTGCTAGGGAGATCTGACAGCCCAACAAGAGACCACACCTGTGAAGATTTCCTCCATAAGGACATTTATATAGTGGCTGCTGCTACCATGACAAAAATGGCTATTACCGCTTGAGGTTCCATCAACATGGTTTACCCAATTAAGGGAATGTCCACTATGGTTAACCCTCTCTAAAGGTGATTCACAAATGATACCACATGGAGACTGGTTCTAGATTCAAGGATATGAGTTTCTGATACTACCCAAAAAGGGAGTAGAGGATAGTCCTCTAAACTTTTCACTTTTAACCCAAACAAAGTAGACAGATTAATCTGACACACTAAGACCAAGATTATCTCACAAAGATCTATGATGTCAACCACTTATGACCTATCAACCTCTTCGAAGAGAGAATGTATCAATTAGAAGCTGAAGATGCACAAATCTAGTAGAACGTGAGACGCTCTCAATAACCTCCCTACCTACAAGGGTTCCTTCATTGAGAAGAGTTTCGCTGGAAACCCACCCTCTTAAGAACTGCAAATGGTGCTCATAGGGCCTATTTACTATGTGTAACAAAGATGCTGAAAAGCAAATCTATGTTCATTTTTATAGCCCAAAATGAAATTTGTGATATGAAAGCAATAAAAGGTCACACAAGCCAGACACGTGAGATGTTCATTTTAGTCCAAATCAAAATGTTATCAGCTGAGAAGATTACTTGAATTCCTCACAATGTGCTTAGTATATTCTTACCTATTTTTAGCAACTCTCATGCTTTTCCCAATCAAAATTACCAAAAATCAATCAGAAACAACAAATTTCAATTGTTAATGTTAGCTGTCAGTCCAAATCTAGAAAACTACCTGAAAAGGTGAAATGACAATTGAAACTTGGCATGGAAACTCGTATGACAGTGGGTCACCTCCCAAAAGACAGTCCAAAAACTCGTACGATAATGGGTATAAGATCATATGACAACAGAGCTTCAAAATGACACTGTGTTTTTGATGGTACGATCCTCGATCAAATCAACTATCATACGATAGTGGGTCCTTCCTAGTATGATTTTATGACAAAACTTGTATGAAAATTGTATGGACAGAAATTAAAAAAATCACAATTTTGGAATAGAAAATGACAAGAAGATGATAGAAATTGATAGAAATTGAATGGAAACCCATTTCAGGGCCCCATGGTGGATGCTAGAAATGTGTGTGTGAATTTTGTACCTAGCTGTAGACACAACACTTCAGTAAAATATTAGAGGTTAGTAGAAATCAAAATCATGCAGCGAAATGGAAACTAATCTAACCAGGTGATTTACTACCTTCTAGTAGGTGCGAGTATGATATTCTCAGATTGGACTGAGATCAGTGACCTTGACAACACCTAAATGAAGGATTTGAATGCAGAGTTTAGATATGAGATGAATGCAAATTAATCTATATTTTTAGATTTTCAATGCAATAAGATGAGATAAAATGATATGAATCTATTCTATATGAGAAACTAATATGACATACAATTAATCTAATCAATGATATGCTAAATGATATGAATGCTCAAAATAATGAAAATCTCACAACAACTTTGATTCGCAAAGATTGATTCTTTGATCACCAATTCGCCAACGTGAGGATACAATTCGTGGATCGATCCAAAATGAAGAGTTGAGGCCTTAATTTATAGAAATCTAGGACTTTGGAGGTGCATGGAAAAATCCATAAATCACTCTTGATAACCTTAGGTTGATTTTTGAGTTATCAATAATTTAGAGATAGATTAACTCACAAAATCATGAAAATCATCTTTTTGATTTAAATTAGAAGTTGAGATCAGCTTTCAACTCAAAAGAGAGTTGAGTTTATTTTTAAAACAACTTGAATTGATTTTCTGATTTAAAGTTTAACTATTTTTTGGATGTGCATAATTATGAATTAATTAAATAAATAAAGTGATTTATCCTCAACTTAACTGATTTTAAAAATAAAATAATTGATTTATGGGTTAATCAATTATTAAATCAAACTTTTATTCAAAAAACTATATTATTAAATTTGACAATTGACATTAATTAATTAAATAAGAATTTAATCAATTAGTCATAGGATATTTGATTTATTGTCAAAATGAAATAATACAATTTAGGAATAAATATAATTAAATCTAATTAAATAATTAAGTGGCAGTATTAAATGTAATTAATTAAATATTTAGAATATCCAATTAATCAAACTTTAGGATAAATAATATTTATCACCAAATAATCATTAAATTAAAGATAATTAGGATAAATAGGAATAAGGAATATTCCCCAATGCAGAATTTAGGATAATCAATTAAGATTTGATAATGTGTCGATGTGCCTTAGGTTTAGGACTTTGATGTCGATTTCATTCGATGTGTCGATATAGGAGATTAATGAACCTATAGCCCATTTTTGGGGTATTACATCAACACCAAATACAAACAAACCCTAACTGATTTAATACAATGTTTTTCCTTAATATATTTATAACTAAAATATCAAGTATTCACTGTTCTACAATCACAAAATTTCTTCGACCAAAAAGCTTTCTAAACAAGATTTCATACAAAAGAAGAATTACAAAACTACCCTCAACAAAATCTGGGAGTTACAAAGTAAACAATATTTTAACAGAAAATCAGATCTGTGAGAGTTTCAAACCCTACCTTAATCCACCAATTGACAAAAGTCACAAAGAACAATCGAAAAACCCTAAAAATTCTAAGCTTTCATAATTTCCTTCAATTCAAATTTTGAACCAAAATGTGTAAACCTATGTGTAAAGAATAATGACCATAATATCCAAATAAAGGAAAACTCAACAACCTAGGGTTTTCCAAAACTCATGCAGAATAAAAAAAAAAGGAACTCAACCTTAAATTGAGTAAAATTATTTATTTAATAAATATTTCTTATTTTTATCAATTTACTCAACTTGAATTTCAAAAGGCAAAGTTCTAATTTCTTAATAAAGTTTTTTCTAATATCCAACTTGACATTGAAATCCCTACACTCCTTTTTAACTTCTTTTACATTTAAATATTAATTTTTATATTTTAATTATATTAAAATTCGTAGCATATTTGAAATATGTAATTTAAAAATAAATATCATTTTATATTTTAATTATGTATTTAAATTTTAATTTAGAGTTAGTATTAATTAAATCTCCACTTTCCATAACTAGACTTTCTAATTAATTCTTTTTAATAAATATAGGTATTTAATTAATTCGCATTAATTAAATAACCTTATATTTTAACATTCTAATATTTTATAAGATATAAGTAATCAATCACAAAATTAACTTTAAATAAATCCTTTATCTATTTTGGTGCAGGAGCACCTAGGCTAACCTCCTAGTTTTGAAATATTTTGGCTTGTAACTGACCTTAGCCAAGTCAGTGTGTGTTTATTTTGGACCTTAGAAGATCTTGCAAAGTGTGTGACTAGGTGGATTTATAGTTAGTATCTAATCTAACCTAGTTTAGATAGGTTCCTTTATTGCTCAATTTTGGCTTGCTTAAGGAAATGAGTCTAAATATGTCCTAAACCTTGGCATAGTAAAGAAGATTCCTTATTAGGCTTAAATGAGGTTAGTTCTTCGAACTAAGTAGGATAGAGGCCCTAGAATATAGGTTACCTCATTATTGCAAAAGATGCCAAAAAGTTGTCATGACAACACTTGCAACTTTGTGCAAATGTTGCATGCAACTCAACCACATAGGATCCCCTCCATTCTATGAGTGGTAAATGAATGCCAAGGCCTAAAATGGTGGATGAGGTATCGTATGATACCGAATAGCTCATATTTTGAGGTAGATGTGAATGTAAAGATTTTTTTTGATTTGAAAGGAAGCTATGCAATTATGGTTTTAGGAGATACCCGAGCATTCTTGTGTGACAGTGTGATCAAATGGATTGAAATATTTGAATTAGTTGTAGATATGTGTTGGTAGGTTAGATATAAGAATTTTTCATTCTTTGTGTGAATACTTTAGAGGTAGTTTAGTGGCATTAATAAATTATTTCATAACTAGGGAGTCTACTGTCCAATTTAGAGTAGGTTGAGTTTCTATGGCTCACCCTTGAAATCTAACCATGGGATCTTCCTAAAGTCAAGGGCTACAAGGAAACTAGGTCTAATTAGGTCTTTATAAGGATAACCTTTGAACCTGATTGAAAAGGGCTTTGAGATTCATCAAAATGGATTCAAATGGAAACAAAATGAACATTTTCAAGAAGTATGGTACCCCTGCAACCACAAAGGAAATGTGTGAGAGAAAGACACTTAGATCCTTCTAGGTGTTTGAAATCATTGTGAAAAAACTAAAAGATAGTTGTCCTTCAAGGCTAAGCACAAGGGTAGGAACTCTTAGGATAGAGTTCAAGGAGTCTTAAGGTCATCAGTTAAGACCAATGAGATCCTATAAGTGAGTGGGATCTAAGAAGATAGGATTAATTGAGTCCTATAGGAGTTTGTATGAGCACCCCTTGGAGAACATCTATCAGATTAGTATCAGAGCTTAGTTGATTAGTCTATGGTGAATGTTGCAACCTGTTGAGTCTGTAGGAGATAATACAATGGTGACTAATGCTGAGTTAGCAAAGAAAGTGGAAGACCAAGAAGAAGAAAATAGGTTGCTTAAGGAAATATTGGAGCAATTGGAACTAAATGTAGAAGAAGTAGATGAGAAGGCTGAGGAAGCCAAAGAAAAAGTAGAGGGGAAGCAAAAGGAGATCCTTTTGGAGGATGAAGTCCCTGAACCAAATCTAGTTCTGGCTGAAGAACCATTCTTGAAGGCATTAAAAGCCTTGAGTGGGAAAGCACTAAAAGACATTCCAATCTTTAATGGGAAGATGGAACCATAGGTAGTCCTAGATTGGATAGAAGGACTAGAGAACCACTTTGAGTGTGATGACAGAACCGAGGCTCAAAAGGTAAGATTGGCTAAGGGTAGATTGAGAGGCCCTGCACTCACTTGGTGGAAGTTTTTACAAGATGAAAGAGAGAAATAAGGATAGAAACCCATAGCCACATGGAAGGCAATGGTGGAAAAAATTAGGGATGCATATGTGCAAGAGGATTATGAAATCCAACTCCATAAGAAAAGACAAATTCTTAGGCAAAAAGACTTGGATGTGAACTCCTATACCGAAGAGTTCCAAAGACTTTGCATGAGGTCTCAAGCTGCAGAGGATGAGAAGGTAAAGGTAGAAAGATAATTTAATGGAATCAAGTGGAATATTTAGGATGAGATGAGTCTCTTGGCTCTAGACACCATTCAAAAATATCATTAGCTTGCTGTCAAGGTAGAAGAGAAGTTAAGTAAGAAATAAGAATCTAGCACTTCAAGAGGCAGAGGTAGAGGAAGAGATAGTAGAAGACAAAGAAGTGGATATGGTGGAAGAAGCTCAAAGAAAAGGACTCAAGGAGAAGTTAAGTACATTGAACAAAAAGAAGGAGGCCCTAGCATAGGTAGTAGAGGAAGGAGCTCTAACAATAGAGAAAGAAGTGGTGGACAAGGTAGAGGCAACTATTTTGCAACATGAAGTGTTAACACTATAACCAAATGGGACACCCTTCTTATAGGTGTCCAGAGAAGGGTAGTACTTCTCAAGGAGGTGATAAGAGAGTTAATTTTGTTCATGAAGAGACAAGTGGAGGAGTGAAACCCCCTAAGGTACCTTTAGAATCATAGGAAGGTGAGAACCTCATGATGAGGAGAACATTGATTAAGGAACCAGTCAGAGAGGAACTAAGTCAGAGAAGGTCCTTGTTTAGGATCAAGTGAAAAATTATGGGCAAAGTGTGTAGAGTAATTATAGACTCAGGTTCTACTGACAATATTATGTCAGAGGAGGCAGTCAACAAGTTGAAAATGGCAAGGATACCCCATACTAATCCTTACAAGGTCACATGGCTCAACAAAGGACAACATGTCTTAGTTAATGAGAAGGCTTGGGTTGAATTTTCAATTGGAAGATATAAGGACAAGGTTCTATGTGATGTGTTACCTATGGATGCATGTCACTTGCTCCTAGGTTGACCATGGCAATTTGACTGGCAAACCATGCATGATGGAGTGAAGAACTCGTACTCCTTCAAAAAGGATAATGTGACATTCAAGATTTAGTCACTATCAAAAGATGCAGAGGTAAAGTTAGCATGCCCCAATGTTCTCATGGTTGGTGAGAAAGAGTTCTTAGAAGTTCTTGAAGAAGGAGAAGGAGTTGGCTTTGCACTGGTGTTAAGGCCAAAGGAGGTAAGTAGTGATAAGGAAGCCAAGAAGCAAGAGTTACCAAGGGAGATACAAAATATGTAGCAAACCTATGAAGGCATTGTCAGTGATGGACAACCATCAATATTACCCCTTGAAAGAGTTGTGAGCCATAGGATAGACTTCATACCAAGATCTACCCTTCCCAATAAGGTAGCTTATAAGATGACCCCTCAACAAAATAAGGAAATTGCTAGACAAATCCAAGAACTCTTAAGCCAAGGTCTTATAAGAAAGAGCATTAGCCCATGTGTCATACCCACTATCCTACCACCTAAACAGGGAGGAACTTGGAGACTATGTACTGATTCAAGGTCCATAAATAGGATAAACATTAGGGATAGGTTATATATCCCTAGGATAGAAGACCTAATGGATTGTCTAGGAGAAGCCAAGTACTTTACCAAGATAGATTTAAAGAGTGGCTATCACCAAATTAGAATCCATGAGGGAGATGAGTGGAAAATAGCTTTCAAAACCAATGAGGGTTTGTATGAATGGCTTGTCATGACATTTGGACTTTCTAATGCCCCCTCCACATTCATGAGGCTCATGAATGAAGTCCTCAAAGAATACATTGGAAAAATTTTAGTAGTATTCTTGATGATATAATAATTTATAGCAAGACAAAGGGTGAACATCTCCAAAACCTAGAGATTGTTATCAAGAGGCTGCATGATGAAAGGTTGATGATAAATTTGGAGAAATGTGAATTCATGAGGTAGGAATTGGTGTACCTTGGGTTTGTACTATCTCGTGGAAATCTAAAAATGGACTCTAGCAAAGTGGAAGCCATCCTCAATTGGCCTACTCCAAAGACAACCATAAAGGTAAGAAGTTTTCATGGCCTTGCCCAATACTATAGGAAGTTTATTAGGCAATTCAGTGCTATTTGTGCTCCCATGTTGGACACTATAAAAGGAGGCATGAAGAAAAAGTTTGTATGGAATGAACAAGCTAACCATAGCTTTAAATCATTGAAGAAAAATATTTCTACACAACCTATTTTGGTTTTTCCAAGCTTTGAGAAATTATTCATAGCGGAATGTGATGCAAGCGATGTTGTAGTTGGAACTGTCTTGAGCCAAGAGGGGAGACCCGCGGCTTTCCATTTAGAGAAGTTGAGTGAAGCTAAGAAGAAATATTCTTCTTATGACCTTGAGATGTATGCTCTAATTTAGGCCTTAAGAAAAAGGAGGCATTACTTGCTTCTTAAAGAGTTCATAGTCTATTCTAACAATCAAGCTTTAAGTTTCTTAAACTCTCAAGAGAAACTCAATCACAAGCACATGAAGTGGGTTGAATACCTGCAAGCATACAAATTTAATATCAAACACAAGAAGGGATTGCAGAACAAGGTGGCAGATGCTTTGAGTAGAAGAGCTCTCACTATCCAGGAGATACAATTGAAGAGCATGGGGATAGGCAACTTCAAAGATCTATATGGCGATGATGAAGACTTTGTAGACATTTATAAGGCATGTCAAGAACATAAGAATCACTTCCATAGTAATTATTCCTAGTATACTTTGAAAAGTAATCTCCTATTTAAGGGAAGTCAACTATGTGTCCCTAGAGGGTCTAGAAGGGAGAATTTGATTCAGGAAAAGCACAATGGTGCATTGAGTGGTCATTTTAGGGTCACTAAGACACAAGAACTTGTTCAAAGATTTTACTTTTGGCCAAGAATAAACATTGATATTAGGAAGTATGTTGAGAGTTGTATTGTGTGCCAAAAAGAAAAGGGAACTTCTTCCAATGCTGGCCTATACCAACCACTCCCTATTCCCACTAGGCCATGGGAATGCTTGAGCATGGATTTTGTAGTTGGGTTACCCAAGACAATATAGGGAATGGATAGTGTCTATGTGATAGTAGACAGATTCAACAAGATGGCTCATTTTGTGCCATGCAAGACAACCAATGATGCTAGCCAAATAAATTCTCTTTTATTTAAAGAGATAGTCAAGATACATGGATTGCCCTTGAGCATAGTGTCAGAAAAAGGCACTAAGTTCATGAATCACTTTTGGAAGACTCTTTGGCAAAGACTAGGCACCAATCTATCCATACCATCCTCAGACTGATGGTCAAACCGAGGTGGTAAATAGGAGTCTTGGCAACCTCCTCAGATGCTTGACTAAGGAATATAGTCAACAATGGGATCAAATAATTGGGCAAGCTGAGTATGCTTACAATGACATTGTCAGCATGACCATAGGTAAGAGCCCTTTTGAAATTGTTTATGTCATACAACCTAGAGGCATCTATGAACTTAGAGAATTGAAGGATGGAGTTAAAGGGAGTGGATATGCTAAAGATTTTTCCTATGCTATGCAAGAGGTTCATGATATAGTCAGGAAAAAACTGATTGATAACACTAAGAAAATCAAGAGTAAGGTTGATGAAGGTAGAAGGGAAGTCCACTTCAAAGTTGGAGATTTAGTGATGGTGCATCTCAACAAAGCTTAGTTAAAATAAAGGAGTCCCTCACAAATTACAGATGAGAAGGATTGGCCCCTATCCTATATTGGAAAAGTATGGAGCCAATGCTTATAAGGTGGAGCTACCAGAGGATAGTAGACTATCACCTGCCTTCAATGTTATAGACCTGGTTCCATACAAGGGACCAACCCCTGAGCTTAACCGAAGTCATTCAAGATGCAAATGAACTCCATTTGCCATCTACACCAGTCCAGAAGGTAGACTGTTTACTAGATTCCAGAATTTATAAGAAGACTAGAACCAAAGAGTACAAAGAAAATTTAGTCAAATGGAAAGGACAATTGGATGCTAATGCAACATGGATCAAGGAGGCAGAGTTTAAAAATTTGGGCATTGACCTCAACTTACTCAATCCAAGGGTGGATTGAAAACTTTCACTTGGGGAGGATGGTGCAGGAGCACCTAGGCTAACTTCCTAGTCTTGAAATATTTTGGCTTGTAACTGACCTTAGCCAAGTCATTGTGTGTTTATTTTGGACCTTAGAAGGTCTTGCAAAGTGTGTGACTAGGTGGATTGATAGTTAGTATCTAATCCAACCTAGTTTAGTTAGGTTCCTTTATTGCTCAATTTTGGCTTGCTTGAGAAAATGAGTCTAAATATGTTCTAAACCTTGGCATAGTAAAGAAGATGCCTTATTAGGCTTAAATGAGGTTATTTCTTTGAACTAAGTAGGATAGAGGCTCTAGAATATAGGCTACCTCATTATTGCAAAAGATGCCAAAAAGTTGTCATGACAACATTTGCAACTTTGTGCAAATGTTGCACGCAACTTGACCACATAGGATCCCCTCCATTATAGGAGTGGTAAATGAATTCCAAGGTCTGAAATGGTGGAAGAGGTATCTTATGATACCGAATGGCTCATATTTTGAGGTAGATGTGAATGTAAAGAAGTTTTTTGAATTGAAAGGAAGCTCTGCAATTATGGTTTTAGGAGATACCCGAGCATTCTTGTGTGACAATGTGATCAAATGGATTGAACTCTTTGAATTAGTTGTAGATCTATGTTGGTAGGTTAGATATAAGAGTTTTCATTCTTTGTGCAAATAATTTAGAGGTATTTTAGTGCCATTGATAAATTGTTTCATAACTAGGGAGTCTATTGTCTAGTTTAGAGTAGGTTGACTTTCTATGGCTCCCCCATGAAATCTAACCATGAGATCTTCCTAAAGTTGGATGAATGTTTTAGGTGAGCCAATTTATAGTAGATATATGAAGGTAGGATTCATGGAGATCCAATCTTCAAATTTTAAAGTAATGCCCTAGGCGAGACTGGTGTGCCCGGTTAGAGGTGTGATAGTGAAGAAATGAATGATTGCATGCAGGGGAAAGGAATAACATATGAAAAAAGTATGGTTCCAGATAGCATATGAAGTTTTCAATGCATGTTGATGAGATTGGAGATTGGACAATTCTTTTGATTGGGTTTCAAGCAAGAAATTAGTAAAGTCTTAGAAATTAGGCCTATTAGGCCTATTTGGCCTACTTTGTAGGAAGCCAATGTATGGAGGCCTAAGAGCCCTAAAAATTTCTAAATCTTAAGTAACTTCCAAAAGGGTACTTGAATGTAAAGTTTTTTTTCCAGGTTATTTGGAAGGATTTGACAAAAAATTGGGAAAAGACCTTATCAAGGGCTATAAGGAAACTAGGCCTAATTAGGTCTCTATAAGGATAACCTTTGAACCCGATTGAAAAGGGCTTTGATATCCATCAAAATGGATTCAAATGGAAACAAAATGAATTTTTTCAAGAAGTATGTTACCCCTAAAACCATAATGGAAATGTGTGAGAGAAAGAAACTTAGAGCCTTCTAGGTGTTTGAAAGCATTGTGACAAAACTAAAATATAGTTGTCCTTCAAGGCTAAGCACAAGGGTAGGATCTCTTAGGATAGATTTCAAGGAGTCTTAAGGTCATCAGTTAAGACCAATGAGATCCTAGAAGTGAGTGGGATCTAAGAAGATAGGATTAATTGAGTCCTATAGGAGTTTGTGTGAGCACCCCTTGGAGAACATCTATAAGATTTTAACACAAAAATTTACATCAAACCTACATGCATGCAAAACCTGAAGAATTTGACTACATAAAAAATACTAAATCAAACACAAAGGAAGGGTTCATGAATGATGTCACCTTGAAAAATTCATAAGATAATAACTAAGACACTTTCCCACTATTTTTAGATAATAAATAACTTAGGTTAGGATTTGGACCTATCTAGAATTATCTCCCCTCTCTTAACATTGAGATATTCCAATAGGGAACACTCATCCTGATAATTTAGGGAATTTGATGCCTAATACCTAAAATCTTGCATAAAATATGAGCATGTACATACATGTATAGATATAACAGATAATGGTAGGGATTGACCCATCATGTGTATCTCGCAAGCAAGTAACTAAAACTCCTTCCCTCAACCACATAAGGCACATCAAACATAAATATAAAACATACACACAATCCATACACATGCAGGTATGAGGTTAGTAAATCCATAAATATAAATGACATCATAACATATAGAAAATAAGACTTTGGGAGGGGTATTACATCCACCTCCCCTAGTATTATGCTTACTCCTAGAAGCCTACAAATAAATAAGGATATGCATCCTTTAATCACAAAACATTCTACTAAAAAAAAAGACAAAATGACATCTCAAAACAAGCTAGAAATAAAGACATGATATATAGTCATCAAGAGAAATATAATTCTAGTTTAAGCATAAATAAAAAATCACACTAATCAATCATTCAATATTAATCAATTTAAATAGATCTAGATCTTTATTCATTCAACATCATATAATTCATCTATACATTAATTTTATAAATTACATATTTGTATTTACATCAAATAACAAATTAAGAGGTTCATGCAATCCTAGAAAATGCAATACAATCATATACGACACACAATGCATTTCACATTCACATAAAAATATAGCACAATTCTTTGTGATGTCCTCCCTTACAGATACTATTAGAGGTCCCAAAATGAACATGATAGAAACAACACTTATCAAAAAATGGGGCCAATGTTAGAAAGTAAAGTCCAACCAAGATAACTGAGAGGGGGGGTGAATCAATTATTAGATAATTATAACTTTTATTAACTTCAACAACATTAAACCATGTAAGCAATATAATTACCAACCATAGAAAGATATTCATACACAATGACACAAGATATGTTGACTAGGGAACCTCTTGATCAAAGAGTAACTCCCTATGGGAATGATGCCCACAAAAGATGCACTAATATGAATATTCCTTGTGAAAGGATGTACTTTGTTAGGAGTCTTATGAAATACATTCAATACATATGAATTCATGTTAGGAGATTTTGAATCCCTATTAAAAGATTCTAACCCTGTTAAGAGTTATGGAAGATAGAAGGACCCATTGCCCAAATAGCTTTAGGGTAAGATCACTGAACACACTATCCAAATAATCTTTTTATTACTCAACAAAATAATATGTTACCTCTTCTCTGACTATGCCAAACCGCACTCACTATTACACCAGATCTCAATTTTAGATCTCCATACTTCGCATGTCTTCCTTCACAAATTTGCTTTCACATTTAGCTCTTTTATTCACTTCATATTCATCCACTACACTACAAAAAGGAAAAACATTCCTTCCTTTATACCACACTCAAGTAATTACAAATGAGTCGGCATACAATTACAAAATAAAAGTTTCCACACGCTACATCAAAATTACACAAAACTATCAGCTTCCAACTACAATAATTCTTCACTCGTGTGACCTCAAAGTTTGTGCTATCATCCATGTCACTATCAATGTGTCTTCAACTTCCCTTTAACTGTGCAAAACTAGATTCCATCTCGATTAGGAGATATCATCCGATTTCCACAAACTGCTACTCAGGAACACTGCCTAAATACTGCTTCCACCAAAATGCTCATAACTTCCATGAATAAATGAATTACTATCTATGCTCTTAACCATAACAATATAACATATCAAAGAGTATATCCTCAACATTGCATAGCTCCAACTATAATATCCCACGTGTACTAATTCAAACTCTATCTGCTTCTCTGGAAGTCTCCGATAAATCATTGTGTTGACATAAATGACAATCATAGTCATGAATGCAACAAAAAATGTTACAGAATGGCTACCAAACATTTAGCATTCATTCCTAACAGCCAATAATACCAAACATTTAGAATAGCCACCACAAATTTTAAAAGGAAAAACCCAAGTGGGAGAATTCCAAGTTCAACATTAAATCATAAAACTTCATGACAATTTCAAATAATAAATCAAGTGTGACTAGTGTCACAAAATAGGTACCAAAAAGAGACTTGGGTGACAAGTCCAAACATAAGAAAGCTCAAAAATTAAATGCTATCCCAAACACAACATGAACAAATCATGAATAACCAAAATAAATTATCAATCATAAAACATTTCACATAAAAAAGTGTTTGGTGTCATCCACACTCAAGGGAGTAACCACTTCACGACACCCAAGAGTACAACATCTTGGATGCATCAGATAATGTACTAAAAAACAATAGATAGTCACTAAGGTAAGATGCATCAAATTCAATTGTAACTAAACAACTTTGCAAAAAGTTACAGGTAGGTTATAAGTCACACTAGTTCTCAAATCCAAAAGAGTTATGTGTCTATGTTTTGTTTCAAGTTTCAACTACATGATACCCAATGGGCGTATAGATTTATAGAGTTCCCAGTGTATAAACCTAGCTCTGATACCAAGTGTAATGCCCCACCAGGGAAATTAGGAGAAATTAACCTAAAATATGCACTATTAAGTTTATAGAATAATTTCTTTTCTTAAGAGTTTACAAACAATAATGCATAACAAAATGGAAGCAACATAACATAAAGAAAATACATGCTAATTTACATAATTCATTTACAGATTACAAATCTCAAGGGTTCCTTGACACAGAATTACATAAATATAAATTAATTTATTAAGTACAATAACCATTCAAATAAAGTACATCATCTCATAAAAGAATACCCAAATACAACTGAACCATAAGGTATAAATGATAACCTATATCCACTACCCAAGTCATGGGGTATGTAAATATAAAATAAGTACAAAGTACAAGATAATAAATAAAATATAAGAGTAAGTATCCAATGATAAACAAGATGATACAACCGTTACAAGGATCATCCAACACTGGTACAAGGATGTCAGAATCTCAAATGGTAAAATAATCACTACCACCTAACCACATAGAACCAAAGGTCCACTCCCACCATGCTAAGGAGATAACAAAGTACAAATTACAATAAAAAATATGAGTAAGTATCCAATAATAAACAAGATGATACAACTATTACAAGGATCATCTAACACTAGTACAAGGACATCAGAATCTCAAATGGTAAAAGAATCACTACCACCCAACCACCTAGAACCAAAGGTCCACTCCCACCATGCTAAGGAGATAATTAAGTACAAAGTACAATACAATAAATAAAAGATAAGAGTAAGTATCCAATGATAAACAAGATGATACAACTATTACAAGGATCATCCAACACTGGTACAAGGATGTTAGAATCTCAAATGGTAAAAGAATCATTCCCACTCGAACATGTAGAACCAAAGGTCCACTCCCACTATGCCAAGGAGATAACAATAGATCCCACTTGGACAAAAAACACCAAAATCCAACATGATAAAACACCTAGGAAAGGGATCCTGAAAGCTCTCTATCTCAAAAAAGTACAACACCAACTGTAAAGCTAAAACATACTCAACCAGAGGCAACCAACATATGTAAAAAACCTAAGATGCATAAAGGGAAGTGTCATCACATGAGTCAACTCTAAGGTTATCCTAGTAGTCTCTATAGACTCCGATGCCCTAGTGACTCTATGTGGTATTAGCAATCCTCTCATACAGACGAGGTACCAACTATGCTATATCCAGTCCACATAGGCAACAAGCATCTTCCCACTCCCATCCTAGTGAAGACCTCAATCAAGTACTCAGGCATGGGAGAGGCACACATTATATTATTAATTCATTTTAAACTCTCAAAGTATTTAAGTTATCACTTTATTAAGTAACTTGTAAAGGATACCCAAGTAGCCACTTCTGAGCTCCCGCGCCTCCAAAATAAGTCACTTCCCATCTATACACTCAGATAACCTACCCTAATGATCCAACCAAAATAACAAAGAGAAGAATGAACCCAAACCACAAAAGCTTCTCATAAATCATAAACCATGATAATCACCAAAGTAAAATAATGGAACATAGTAAAGAACAACACATCCTATACAAGGATCAAATAGTCCATCTCAAAATAGACCTTACCAAAGATCATCCATCCCATAATGGATATCTTAATAAAAGAAATAACAATCCTCATAGTCTTATATCACAAGACCAATGATAATCACAACATCAATGACATCCATCTCCAAACATGAAGTAACATAACCCATAAAGATAATAATCCAGAACGTAGAGCAATCATATTAGAGAACATTAGGTGATCAAGTAAATTAGACTTAATCATAATAATGGTCGTCACCTTTTTGGTCAAATGAAATAAAGATCAAGACACAATACAACATATGAGATCACTCAAAGATATCACAAAATCATACATGATCCAATCGAGACTTCAAAATGGTTATCTTTCTCTCCGCATAAAATTAGAGATCAACAAAAAAACATTTCAAAGCCTTTGGTTTACAATTTCTAAAAGTCAACATAATTTCTCCAAATAAATAACATCAAACAAGATAATAGAATATACCAAGTAGTCAAACCATAACACAAGTCTCAATTGTTTAAGAATACTCAATTTTGTTTACTAAAATCTAGTTTGAGTTATTAAGAAAACATTCATTTAAAATCTCATGCATATATACTTTTTAAATAAGTATTGAAATAAAATCTCCATGCATATCAAAACACCCTGTATTTAATAATAAAATAATGTTATTAATTTTCTAAATATAAATATAAATGAAAACATTAATATTAAAACTCGCATGAAAAAATTAATTAATATTTATTTATTTATTAGTTTTCTTTTTTCGAATAAATAAATAACAATAATATATATATATATATATATATATATATATATATATATTAAATCTAAAAATTCATAAATAATAATATATATATATTTTAAATCCAAAAATCAATAAATAATAATAATAATTTAAAAAAAAATTTAAAAATTAATAAATAATATTAATAATAATAATATATTTTTTTCAAATATGAAAAATGAATAAATAATTTTGTTTTTAAATATATATAAATTTGAATACATATATACATACATATATACATACATATATACATACATATATATATATATACATATGTATACATATATACATATGTATACATATATACATATATGTATACATATATGTATATATGTATACATATATGTATCTATATTATATATTATATGTATACATATATATTATATATATATATATATATATGTATACATATATATATATATATATATATATATATATGTATATATATATATATATGTATATATATATATATATATATGTATATATATATATATATGTATATATATATATATATGTATATATATATATATATATACATATATATATATATACATATATATATATATATACATATATATATATATATACATATATATATATATACATATATATATATATATACATATATATATATATATATACATATATATATATATATATAGTTTTCAAAGGTCCAAATACATATATATTTCTTTTTCCATTGATTTTCTAATTTCATGATGTAATACATTTTTTCTCTCTATATATATATTCTTTGCTACTTTCTTTTAATTCTATAAAAAAGATTATGCTCATATGCAAACATTATATATCTATTTTAATTTGATTTACTTCCTAGGGTTTCAAAAAAAACAAAAACAATAGCAAGTATTCACTATTCTACAATCACAAGATTTCTTCAACCAAAAAGCTTTCAAAACAATATTTCATACAAAAGAAGAATTACAAAACTACCCTCAACAAAATTTGGCAAGCACAAAGTAAACAATTTTTTAAAATAAAATCAGATCTATGAGAGTTTCATATTGGAGTCGATGATAAAACAACCCACAGCTCCCAAGAACACCTACACACAAACACGTGTCATAGAAAGAGAGAGAAGAAAACAACTATGGAGACCTGAACGTATGGATCCACGAGAGAGGAGAAATCATTGATGTGCAAAAACAAAAGTTGCAAATCAATAAAAATGAATTGTCAGAATTGGTTACAAAGTGTTATGAGATCAATCCTTATAAAAGGAGATCAGAAAACCTAAAAAGGTAAAACCCTAGGTTGCATAATAATAATTAATAAAGCAATTAATTATTATATGCCTAAAGTTTAGCTTAAGTCAAAAGAGGTAATAAGTGACTTAATAATTAAATCAATATGATTTAATTAATAAGCAAACACTTTATTACTCTAACACCCCCCCTTAAGATAAACTTTGGGAGAAGCTAAAAATCTAGAAAGAACTACTGAAAGCAAATGGGTCCCAGCAAAAAAAGACTTGATCAGGTACCCAAGTACAAAAGAGAGTCTCTATAAAGTGGAGAAATAGATAAAACCACATGGGAAAAATCTACTCCAAAAAGAGACAAAGACTAGTCTGAAGGACTGAAGAAGCCTCCAAAACTAGGAATGTTCCAGAAAATAGGACAAAGATGAACATGTACAACATTGCTGAAGCAAAAAGCTGTAAAATCTGTCAAGAAGTAAGTGATGATTTGAAGATCCTCCATTGAAATATGACCAGGTAGAGAAGACTATAATCTACATGAGTGCCCTCAAATGACACTACTCAAATTAGGAGGAAAACAAAGGAAAACAACTGAAGTCAAAGATACAGATGGCATAAACACCAACAGTCTGAAGAGATGATCAATCAAAGCTGTAAGAGTGCATCCAAAAATAGGAAAGAAAAGAGTGTCCATATGGTAAATGATCCATCTCACTAGAATGCATAGGTACCCAACCACTACTGCATCCGCCTAGTACATAGAATCAAATACTAAATACATAGCTCACACTATCAAACCAATGGAGCAATAGAACTAATAGTAGAAATCCCCCCATACTGCTGACAAGGGAGTAATGATAGGTACACTAAAAATATTGTCCAATATGAACTGCACGATGAAGAAGAATCTGAAACATCAAATGTGCAGAGAGAGTAAAAACACATATAGAGATACCTGAGGCTAATGTCATTGGAGGAATGCTTACATGACAAAATAAGATGGAAAACAAAGGAAAACATCAAAAACCCCTTGGAACTTTATAATGGAGTGCGAGTACATAAAACACGAACATGCGCAAGATCCCATAAATACAATAGAACTTTACTTTATCTCAGTGCGTGTGCATAAAAGAATCCTACAAAAATGAAGTATACACTGCTCAAAGAAGAGAGAAGGCTACTGAAACAAAAGAACAACCTAAGATGAGCCATCCCTCAAAGAGAATAGATCCCAAGACCTATAACATCCAAGATATCCACCAGACTACAAAAATACAAGAATCTGAATAAAATGAACCTAGAGCAAAATCTAGAAAAATGACTCACAACACTGGAAATCTCTTTGAACAAGCTTTCCAATGATATATTGTTTTGTCAAAATGGAGCTTGGATGCATAAGATAGAGCTCCCAAAGTGCAGAACTGAACATCTGGATTTGATAGTGAAAAAAAATATCAAAAAAGAAAAAATAGAAAATCAAACCTACAAATCTAGAAAGAGCTCAGAATCAGCTTTTCGACGATATCTCGTTTGCCAAATTTTGACACCATATGCTCAAGTTATGAGCAAAAAACAAACAATTGTGCCGGAGGGCCCAAAGAAGGTGTCTGGAAGGATATGAGGATGGGTGACATTAGAAAAAGGAAAAAATCACACATGAAACCATCATATATGATAAAATCTTAGAAAGATCTTTCTGAAAATATCTTGTTTGTCAAAAATGGAGCCCGGATGCATGAGAAATGAATCTTAGAATGCAGGAGGTCTGAAATGCTGAGAGCACAAAAAACATCTAACTTTGATAGAAAAAATGCGTCAAAATGACAAAATCCAAAAACCATACCAAAAAATTCGGATTGGGCTCAGAACCAACTTTTTGACAGTATATCGTACGCCCAATTTCGATCCCAGATGCTCGAGATATAAGTTGATAACCAACATGCAACGTTAGAGGGAAGACAAAATAGAAGCCATGACTTTGAATGTCTGGTGTGAAAATTATAGAAAAAAAATCCAAAATCTGAAACACTAGAAAGATCCACCTCTGAACAAGCTTTGCTGAAAAATGATACCTGGAGCTCCAATTACGCCCATTTTAGTGCAAGTAGCTCCTGAAGGAAAAACAATGCTCAAAAAATTTTTAGGGGCTAAAACAAAGCCCCCTGCTACTGCATGTGACCAAGGCTCTATTGCAGAAGGGGCGTCTCCCTGGTGGTCTGGTTGACGGCCGACGGTAACTGCGGATTCACCGTGGCCTACCTGATGGTCACACCGGTGGTGCCACGAGATCATCGCGACCTGCACAACAGTGACTACCGGCGGTAACCGTGGGATCACCACGGGCCATTGGCGGTTGTGGGGTGGCCCTGCAACAAATGATTTTTTTAAAAAAAATTTGTACTATGCCTCAGAGTGCGTGCTAGGGTTGTATAGGCTGGTAGGCAAATTTTTTTTCCCTCAAAAGCTATCTTGTCTAAAATTTACAAGCTTTATATGGATTTTGGGTTTCTCAGATGCTCCAGACGTAACTGTGAGGTCTGTTTGGGCAAAAAATGCTCCAAAAAAATAGTGACTGCCTCGGGATCCATGCCGGGGCCAATTGAAATTTTTTTTTGCCACAGATTACAAGTTTGTCCAAATTGGACAAATTTTATATGGATCTGGGGGTTCTTGGGCTCTCTGGACACAATCATGAGGTCCTTTTGAAGCCAAGATGACCAGAAAATAGGTCCCCTAGATATGACAGGAAACCCTCTGAAAATGCAGATTTGACGAACATGGCTGAATCTCTTAGGAAGAGGACATGAGAAAATAGATCTAAAGCTCTGATACCATATTGGAGTTGATGATAAAACAACCCACAACTCCCAAGAACACCTAGATGCAAACACATGTCACAGAAAGAGAGAGAAGCAAACAACTATGGAGACCTGAACGTATGGATCCATGAGAGAGGAGAAATCCTTGATGTGCAAAAACAAAATTTGCAAATCAATAAAAATGAATTGTCAGAGTTGGTTACAAAGTGTTATGAGATCAATCCTTATAAAAGGAGATCAGAAAACCTAAAAAGGTAAAATCCTAGGTTGCATAATAATAATTAATATAGCAATTAATTATTATATGCCTAAAGTTTAGCTTAAGTCAAAAGAGGTAATAAGTGACTTAACAATTAAATTAATATGATTCAATTAATAAGAAAACACTTTATTACTCTAACATTTCAAACCTCGCCTTAATCCACCAATTGACAAAAGCCACAAAGAACAATCCAAAAACCTTGCAAATTCTAAGATTTTATAATTTCCTTCAATTCAAACTCCAAACCAAAATGTGTAAACTTGTGTTTGTAAATAATAATGACTGAAATACTCCTAATAAAGGAAAACTAAGCAACCTAGGGTTTTCCAAAACTTATGCATAATTAAAAAAAAGAACTCAACCTTAAATTGAGTTAAAATTATTTATTTAATAAATATTTCTTATTTTTATCAATTCACTCAACTTAAATTTTAAAAGGTAAAGTTCTAATTTCTTAATAAAGTGTTTTCTAATATGCAACTCAACATTAAAATCACTTAACTCCCTTTTAACTTGTTTTGCATTTAAATATTAATTGTTATATTTTAATTAAATTAAAATTCCTAGCATATTAAAATATGCAATTTAATAATAAATATTATTTTATATTATAATTATGCATTTAAATTTCAGATGACAGAGATCCTCCTCCCTCTTCTACTACTGCTCTTGCAACTTGAGGGTTTCTCTCTTTATATGCTTTTTTGATGAATAGTTGTATGATTCTGGCCTAAGTGTCGAGTGACTTGCGAGGTGATCTTTCTCCCAACCCTTTTTTTGTGAATATTGTACTTTTATATTATTAATAGAAAATGCCTCTATTCATTAAAAATTTCAATTTAGACTTAGTATTTAATTAAATATCCACTTTTCATAACTAGACCTTCTAATTAATTATTTTTAATAAATATAGGTATTTAATTAATTCTCATTAATTAAATAATGTTATATTTTAACATTCCAATATTTTATAAGATATAAGTAATCAATCACATAATTAACTTAATTAAATCCTTTATCTATTTTAACACAAAAACCAGATCAAACCTACAGGCATGCAAAACCTGAAGAAACTGACTACATCAAAAGTACTAAATCAAACACAAAGGAAGGGTTCACTAATGATGTCACCTTGACAAATTTGGAGGGTAATAACTAAGATACTTGTCGACTATTTTTGGACAATAAATGGCTTGGGTTAGGATTTAGACCTGTGTATTGTCCCCCCTCTCTTACCATTGAGATATTGTGATAGGGCACACTCATCCTAATAATTCAGGGAAGTCGATGCCCAGTACCTAAAATCCTACATAAAAGATGAGCATGTGCATACATGTATAAATATATAACAAACAATGGCCGGGATCAACCAATCGTGTGGATCTCACAAGTAAGTAACTACGACTCCATCCCTCAACCACATCAGACACATCAAACAAAAATATAAAACATACATGTAATCCATATGCATACATGTATAGGGTCGGTAAATCCATAAATATAAATGACATCATAACATATAGAAAATTAAAGTATGTGAGGGGCATCACATCCTCACTTCATGTTTTGGAGAAATAAGGATTTTGCTCCAATTTGCATTGGAGAAAATTGATCTTTTTCTTGTTGGGTTTGATTCTCTTGTCAAATTTGTATGTGGAGTGGATTCTTGGATTCTTCTAGAATTGCTTCACTTTGCCAAATATTTCATCCAATTCTGTTGAGTATTTGATTTTTCCTCTTCATTTTAGTTTTTCCTTCTTTGTGTGAGGTAGGGATCTTCACATCTTTTGATTAAATTTTTCTGTTAAAATGAAGTAAATTTATATAGGTTCATGGATTGAGAATCAACATTCCTCCACCATTTCTTTTCTTATATGATTTTATGTGAGCATTTCATGTTTTGGAGTTTGGAATTTGGGGTTTTAGAAGTGTTATGCTACCCAAATTTTTTGTGTGTGCCTAGAAATAATATTTTGTTAGATATTTGTGTTGTTGGGTGGATTTAGAAGAATGGATTTTAATTTTTTTACTGAAATTCAAAGTTTGAATTTTAGGTGTTTTTGTAGGTGCACTATCTTGTGTGCCACCCAGATTAGCATGTCATCATGTTTGGCATGATTAGGATGTTGAATTTAGTAGTATCCCATGACTACTTGAAAATTGTGCCACCAGAATGGATAGAGGACATTTCAATTATTTGTTATGGATATCCAAACTTGGAGCTTTGATGTTAAATTGTTATTTTTCTTACCTTGCTAGATTTTGTTAGAATTAAGGATTTAAGTATTTTTTTGATTTGTGAGCTTTCCTCATGTTTCGATGAGACGTGTGATGGATTTCATGGAAATTCAAACTCTTGGCATAGTGGATGATTGAGTAGTTTGGCATTTGGGCCTTTTGTTGATTTTGCCTAGCTTTTGGTGCTTTGAGTGTTTGGGAGTGCTTTATCCTCTAATTATTGCTTTCTAGCTTTTATTGAGCCTTCCTCATGTTATAGCAAGTTGTTTTTTGGATTTCATGTGAATTTTCACTCTTGGCATAGTGGCCAATTGAGCTATTTGTTGTTGAGCCTTTATTGCCTTCTACTTGGTTTTCTTATCTTCTTGTTTTTGGAGTTGAGATATTATCCTATCATTTTTGTATCTCTTGGTATAGTGGATGATTGAGTAGTTTGGCATTTGGGCCTTTTGTTGATTTTACCTAGCTTTTGGTGCTTTTAGTGTTTGGGAGTGCTTTATCCTCTAATTATTGCTTTTTAGCTTTTATTGAGCCTTCCTCATGTTATAGAAAATTATTTTTTCAATTTCATGTGAATCTGCACTCTTGGAATAGTGGCCGATTGGGTTATTTGTTGTTGAGCCTTTATTGCCTTCTACTTGGTTTTCTTATCTTCTTGTTTTTGGAGTTGAGATATTATCTTATCATTTTTGTATTGCTGTTTCTTTTTCCTTGTGTTGGAATACTCCATGCTTGAGGTTGAGCTTGCATGTGATACATAGATGTTGGGTGTTGAGACTACATTTCGACATGTAGTTGAGCTATACTCCTATTCCAAGGTCCAAGTGACCCATAATTTTGGTTTAAAATTAATTGAGTTTATCATGTTTCTTATGGATTTTGGCTTGAGAGTATTTTCTTTCTTCCTTGCTTGTGGATGCTTATGTTATTTTCTATCCTTGGTGTAGACCATGTTGACGATGCTTGTTTTATTTTTCCTTGTCTAGATCAAGTGGAAAACACCTCGGTCATATCATCTGTCCCTATATTTCATCCTTGGTGTAGCCCAAGTAGACAAATATATTTTTATGTCCTTGTGTAGATCAAGTAGAAAATATTCTTGACAGTCTTTGTCTTGTGATATCAAGCCTTGGAATAGGTATGTTGTGTTAGGAAATCAGATCTTTGGGAATATATTCACTGTTAATATATTTAGTAATGTTATTTACTTTAATGCTGATATATATATGAGTATCTCTGTTTTAATTTGAATGCATATATTATTGTATGTAGTGAGGGGAGAACAACAATGCACATTGTAATTGATTGTGTTCGAACCCTCACTGCACACAATATATATATATATATTAGTAAGCGGTCACATCCAAAGGATCGTGACCCTCACAAATGAAATAGCGCATATCATAAACAATGAAATAGTGCATATAATAATAAACACAATCGCTATGTTAATGTAAGTGACTATTAACAATAGTCGCTTACATTAACATAGAGACTGTTAATGTAAGCCGATACAAACATAATAGTCGGCAATGTATACAATATGATATATAGCAGTTGGCAATGTATACAATTCGATAATGTAGTTCATCGTTCATTTTGATAATGCAATAATATTACCATTACTATATTACTAATATAGTAATGATAATATAATATAATATATATCATGTATTATAATATTATCATTACAATATTAGTAATATAATAATGATAATAATATAATATAATATTTATTACAACTTCTTCATTATAATAAAGTATCAATACATATATATATATATATATATATATATATATATATATATATATATATATATATATATATATATATATATATATATATATATATATATATTAATACGAATGAAGCTATATCTTAACACTCCCTCTTAGCGAGTGAGTATTAAGCATCAAAAGTCTATCATGACATTCGCACATACAAGTTCATCATGAGTATAGACTTGAATATCATGATCTCCGCACAGTCAGGACACACAATTAAGTAGTCTATCATGATATGGTTTTGTTATTACGCATCCAATAATAACAAGAGTCAAGATCTCCACACAATTGGGACACACAATTAAGTAGTCTATCTTGACACTTTGGTTAACCAAGATCGTCACCTTGAAATGTTAACCCACACACAAATGATCATTTACACAATATTGCAATATACACATTTTTTAAAAAATATTTATTCATGAATAAAAAACTTATAAATAAGAAGGGTTTAAACCGTACATCAAACCTTGATCATGGCAAGTTTGTTTCTGAAGTATTCTATCTTTAGCTTTGCCAGTGGCTTAGTGAAAATATCAGCACTCTGTTCTTCAGTACTAATGTACTCTAGCCTTATGATATTTCTCTCTACCATGTCTCTTATGTAATGATATGGAATCTCAATATGTTTGGACCTGTTATGAAAAATTGGATTAATAGATAACTTGATACAACTTTGATTGTCACAATGAATCACAGTTGGATCTAGAGGTTTTCCAAACAATCCAAATAATAGCTTTCTTAACCATACTGCTTCACGTGCTCCCATGGATGCTGCCATATATTCAGCTTCAGTGGAGCTTAATGCTACTGCTGACTGTTTTCGACTGAACCAAGAGATCATAGCTGAACCAAGACTGAAACAACACCCTATAGTGTTTTTTCAATCAGTAGTACTTCTAGCCCAATCAGAATCAGAATACCCTTGAAGATTGATTTCTACCTTTTCATACTTTAGCCCAAATCCAATAGAGCCTCGTAGATATCTCAAGATATGCTTAGCTGCCATTAAGTGTATTTCCTTGGGCTCACACATAAAGTGACTCACAACATTGGTTGCATAACAGATGTCAGGTCTAGTGTTCACCAAGTGCATAAGAGAGCCAACAATTTCTCTATACAATGTAGGATCAGAGGGTTAAGACTCTTCTGCTTCAACTTTGAGTTTGTACAAATTTGTTTCCATAGGTGTGGATAAAGGCTTACATTCCATCATTCCAAACCTGGTTAGAATATCAATAGTGTATTTTTTGTTGATTTAGCAGAATATAGCTTTCCTTTTGAAACACTTCCAACCCTAAGAAATAATGTAAGAGTCCTAGATCTTTCATGTCAAATTCAGCAGTGAGTTCTTGCTTACATTTTGCAATAAGATGATCTTCTCCTATTATTAAAAGATCATCTACATAAAGAACTAAAATAACCATGTTCCCATTTGTTATCTTAAAGTAAATGTTAGGATCTGCATCATTTTTAGAGTATCCTAATTTTGAAAGATAGCTGTTTATCCTTTCATACCAAGCTCTGGGAGCTTGTTTCAACCCATATAGTGCTTTCTTGAGTTTGCAAACATATTTTGATGCATCGTGTATAATGAACCCTTCTGGCTGCTCTAGGTATACTTCTTCTTCAATGGTGCCATTTAGGAATGTCATTTTCACATCCATCTAGTGTATCTTCCACCCTTTAGATGCTGCTATAGCAATAATGGTTTTGACTGATGTATACTGAGCTACAGGGGCAAATGTTTCTTCATAATCAATACCTGCTTTCTGTGAGAATTCTCTAGCAACAAACCAAGCTTTATGCTTCTCAATACTTCCGTCAGGAGCATATTTAGTTTTGAATAGCCATCTAGAAGAGACAACATTTTTATTTTTAGGTCTAGGTACTATGTCCCAGACATCATTCTTTATTATAGATTGATATTCTTCAATCATTGCCTCTCTCCATGCTTGATTAGATAATGCCTCCTTTGGATTTGATGGTTCTGATTTATTGATTTCTGTTATAAGAGCTACATAACATTTTTGAGTTCTTGTCCTTTTACTCTCATGAGATATTTCATTAGGTTCTACATTATTTTCTTTAATTATTTGCCTTGCCCATAATGGCCTTGTCTTACCATTGATTACATTAGTATTCTCATTTTCAATGATAGGAGATTCAGGTTCTTCTATATCCTCCCTCTCAATTTCAGCAGTGAGATCTTCTTCTATCTCCAGGATGTTATCTTCTTTAAGGTTTTTAAATGTGTTATTTTCAACAAATTTTACATCTCTACTCATCTCAACAGATTTTTGTCCCAGAATATAGATTCGATACCCTTTTGTGTTTTCACTATAACCAACAAGTATGCCTCTCTTACTTGATGCTTCTAGTTTAGTCCTCTTCTCTTTAGGTACATGAATGTATACGAGACATCCAAAGATCCTAAGATGACTTAGGTCTGGTTTCGTCCCTGTAAATGCTTCTTCTGGTGTTATGTTTTCTAATATGGAGTGTGGGCACCGATTTTGAATATATACTGTTGTATTTGAAGCTTCTGCCCAAAAAGAAGTATGAAGGTTTTGATCGAGCATCATGGCTTTTGCTACTTCGATTATGGATCTATTCTTCCTTTCTGCTACTCCGTTCTATTAAGGATTATACGGTACAGTATACTCCCTCTTAATCCTAACAGAATTACAAAATTCTTTAAATATGTCAGATTTGTATTCACCTCCATTATCTGATCTTAATACTTTTATTCTTTTATCTGTTTGATTTTCTACTAGTGCTTTAAATTCTTTGAATTTAGATAGTACCTCACTTGATTCTTTAACCTTAAGAAAGTATATCCAAGTTTTCTGAGAATAGTCATCAACAAAAATAATATGGTATAGTGATCCTGTTAATGACGGTGTTGACATGGGTCCACATAAATCAGTATGAATTAATTCTAAGATTACTTTGGATTTGTGCTCACTTGTAGGGAAAGACCCTTTTATATTCTTTCCTAGTTCACAACCTTTGCAAATGCCAGGATGATTATTTTTAAAGTGTGGAAGACCCGTAGTAATCTTGTTTTATTAAAGGTAGAGAATTATACCTTAGATGTCCCAACCTCTTATGCCATAATTCATTGTGATTTGTGATTTCATGAGTTAGTGTAGATTTTTGATCATTACATATTTTATAAAGACTACCATCTCTTGTCCCTATGATTGTAGCATTCTTCATATTTGAATTCTTAGGCCATAATAGAACTTTGTCTTCATTAAAGGTGACCCGAAATCCTTGGTCTGCTAGTCCTGATATAGAGACTAAGTTTCTTTTGATTCCAGGTACAAATAGAACATCTTTTAGTTGTAGAGATACTCCATTCTTTATCTTTATGGTACAGGTCCCTATTCCTTTCACTGGGTAGGTGGAGTTATCCCCAATAGTCACTTCTTCGGTTGAATAATTTTCAAGTGTCTCAAACTAATTTTTGAATCTGGTTATATGTCTTGATGCACCACTATCAATTATCCAAGTTCTATTATTGGAATTTAGTTCACTTGAGAGAGCTATAAAGAAGAGTGGAATTTCTTTTGTTTCAGCTATGGTGGCTTGAGTCTTTTGCCTTTCAGGACAATGTCAATGAGTGTGCCCATATTTATCACATTTGTAACATTGGATTTTAGAAAAATCTCTTTTGAATCCCCTCTTTCTTTTAAAGGATTTTCTCTTTTTGTTGTGGGAATTTGTGTTGAGTGCTTATGTTTCTCCCTCTTTCTTTAGACCTATTCCTCTAGTAATAAGTCTTGATTCTTCCTGAGTACAGTCGTTCTTAACTTGATCAAATTTTGGTAGAGGTGGACGTGTGCTTACACATTGAATAAAATTCTCCCATGATGTTGGTAATCCCCTTAGTGCTATTAGAGATAATTCCATGTCTTCTATAATGTTACCAATTGAAAATAGTTGATCTCATATTTCAGCAATTCTTAGAAAATAAGATGTAACTATTTCCCCTTTATTCATTTTTATGGTCAATAATTGTTCCTTTAAGGTTAATATTTGACTTGTATTATTTATCTCATACATTTTTTGAATTTTCTTGAAAACCTCATATGCTGTTGTTAATCTTGCTATACTTGGGAGAATAGAGTCTTTAACTGAATCAACAATTAATTTCTTGGTTTTATTGTTCCTCCTTTTCCAAGTCATTTTCTCTGCTTCATTTGTAGGCATTTCTTTTTTCGCTTCTATGAAAGATTCTAATTCCAGTTCTTGCAATAGTGTAGTGATTCTAATTTTCCATGATAGAAAATTTGATGCTCCTTCCAATCTGTCTTCCATCCTGATTCTGGTGGTCATTTTTAATAATTTGTGAATGGATCCCCCTTCTTTAAATAATATCTTTCTTTTTGTATTCAATCAAATAATAATTCAGAATTTTATTCCCTTTAACTCTGCTCTGATACCATGTTAGGAAATCAAATCTTTGGGAATATATTCACTGTTAATATATTTAGTAATGTTATTTACTTTAATGCTGATATATATATGAGTATCTCTGTTTTAATTTGAATGCATATATTATTGTATGTAGTGAGGGGAGAACAACAATGCACGTTGTAATTGATTGTGTTCGAACCCTCACTGCACACAATATATATATATATATTAGTAAGCGGTCACATCCAAAGGATCGTGACCCTCACAAATGAAATAGCGCATATCATAAACAATGAAATAGTGCATATAATAATAAACATAGTCACTATGTTAATGTAAGCGGCTATTAACAACAGTCACTTACATTAACATAGAGACTATTAATGTAAGCGGCTGTTAACAACAGTCACTTACATTAACATAGAGACTATTAATGTAAGCCGACACAAACATAGCAGTCGACAATGTATACAATATGATATATAGCAGTCGGCAATGTATACAATTCGATAATGTATTTCATCATTCATTTTGATAATGCAATAATATTACCATTACTATATTACTAATATAGTAATGATAATATAATATAATATATATAATGTATTATAATATTATCATTACTATATTAGTAATATAATAATGATAATAATATAATATAATATTTATTACAACTTCTTCATTATAATAAAGTATCAATACATACATATATATATACATATATATACATATGTATGTATATATATACATATGTATAGATATATATACATATATATACATATGTATATATATATGTATATATATATATGTATATGTATATATATGTATACATATGTATATATATATATATATATATATATATATATGTATATATATACATATATATATATATGTATGTATATATATACATATATATATATATGTATGTATATATATACATATATATATATACATACACATATATATATATGTATATATATATAGATATATATATCTATATATATATATACATATATCTATATATATATATATATATGTATATATATATATATAGATATATATCTATATATATATATATATATATATCTATATATATATATATGTATATATATATACATATATATATATACATACATATATATGTATGTATATATATATAGATATATATATCTATATATATATATATATATATATATATATATATATATATATATATATATATATATATATATATATATATATCTATATATATATATATATATATATTAATATGAATGAAGCTATATCTTAACATATTGAGTAGGCATGGGGAGTACCTCCTTACATGGACCTCGACCTGGAAGTGGCTACATAGGCTGCGTCAAGGAGTTTCAAGTAAAACGTGAAAACATAATAAATGAATTTGGTATAAATACTAATCAAGAGTAAATTGGAAACAATCAAATCCCCAGATTCATGAGTGACCCAAGTGGGTGGTAGATTGTAATACATCCCCAGATGTTTGAGATTGACCTGAGAGGTAATGCATTGATTCACTAGATGCCATGAGTGACTTGAGTGGCTGGTAGATGGTAATTGAGCTCCTAATGTTAGTATTGACCTTTGTGGGAAAAGATACTCCCTATGGTTGGTACTCTCATGTCTAGGTCCATTTGTAGTGTATAACACCTTGATGTATTATGATGTGTGGTATAGTGATTGTGTTTGGGACTGTGGTCCACATGTTGAGTGTTCTCCATGTATATTTGTATTCTTCATCCTTGTGTATTGTATTGGACCTTTGTGACATCCTATGAGATTATGAATTTGATTGGCATGTGTGAGATCCATTCCTTGCTTTTGTATATGCCTTGTATTTGTGGTTGGGTTACTAGCTCTACGAGCATGGTGGGGTGGGCCTAAGTGTTCCATATGGTAGGGTGTTGTTGCACTTTACCACTATTGGGGACTAATGTTAAGGTGATTGGATTCCTCTAGATTCAGAGGCTTCAAGAATTGAGTGTTCCAAGTTATGCTTCACCTACCTCCTGTATACACCTAAAAATGGTCATCTAGACTATTAGCCCCTTGCTAGCATTTTTTCTAAAATCTTCAATTGCTTATTCTTGATCAAATCCTAGCTTTATCATTTATTCGATTATTTTCTATGGGCTAACCATCTTATCCTAAGTCTTTATTTATTAAAAGGAATATTCCCTCCCCTTTTAATAAATAAAAAGCCCCCATTTTTCCTCTTATCCTAAGTTGCACAAATAAAGCATTATTCTTATTTTATAAAAAGGGAAAAAGCACTTTTTGTCTCATATGGACACAAAAGTCAACTCTTATTTTCCTATTGGAGGATACTTGTGCACATGGATTGCTCCTCTTTTAAGCTCCACCGTTGATTAAATCTTTTGCCTCTTAATCTCCATGGTCCATTCCTTCTCATTTCCTATAAAAGAAGAGCTCTCTTCTTCATTCTAGATCCCCAACTTTTTATGCTAACTTTATGCTACAGGTTTTCTAGGTACACTTTGGAGCTTTTGAAGATTTGGAGCATTCTTAGCATCTACATCTCATTCTTGCATTCTTAGCTTAGCTTCATATTTATGCTTTCTTAGATTAGCTTCATTTCTATGCTCTAGATTAGCTCACATAGATTAATTAGCTTGGGTTGTAACACTTGCATATTTCCTTTCATAGCTTAGCTTGCATTTCCATTTCTAGCATAGCATTGCATTGCATTTTCATTCTTGATTCTTGAGGATATTGGCATTCTTGCCCTTGTCTTCATTGAATCTCCCATTGCATGGTTTACTAGCAAGGTTATAGGCTAAATAGCTCTACCTGAGAGCATTCTTAAAAACCCTTGCACTCCATGCCTAGGGAGCTATGGATCAATTTGTGAGGGCTCATTCTTGAGTTTCCTTGCATGTAATGATCCATAGAAGTGTGACACATTTATAGCACACATTTTTGGTGCCCACCGTGGGGCAGAGTAGACTAGCTTTGTCCCTTCTTTTTCTGCATTTTCATCATTTTCTGTCAATTTTTTGGCAAGTTTTCAGCTTAATTTTTTGTCTCTATTTTTTTGTCTTAGATTATCATGCGATACTTTCCAGAAGTATGGCGCGATATACCTCTGTATGTGCGCGCGATACTTCACTTGTCATAAGAAGTATCACGTGATATACCTCTGTATGGGCGTGTGATACTTCGCCTGTCAGAAGTATCGCTTGGCTATAGTAGAGAATATTGCCTGGTGTCGGGCGAAGTATCACCTGGTATAAGGTGAAATATCGCGCAGACTAAAAGTATCACCTGGTGTCAGGTGAAGTATCATGTGATACTGTGTCTGTACCTAGCAGTGAGCTATTTTTGGGCTATTTTATCTATCTTGCAAGTTTCGGGTTGTTAGCTATCTTTTTAAAATTTTTTGAAATTTCTAGTGTTTTCAAATCCGTGCCACTCTAGAAAATGGGTGCCCATTTTTTTTGAAATTTTGCAAATGGTATCAAAAGTTTAAGTGTGATATATCGTTGGAAAGGTCTTTTCGAGCCCAATCCAACCATGATGGTTTCATTTTCAAATTTTATCATTTGATCAGTTATTTTTGCATATTATCTGATTTTTTTTTCATGTACTAATCATTGTTAGATTTTGGATTTTGATTCTCCTAACTCTTGTTGGTCTAACAAGTTGTGGTTGTAGGTGCTTCTTGCTTGAAATTTGCTAAAATCGCATGTCAAAGAGGGCTACTAATGGTTTTTGCAGGGCTGCCCTAAGCATAAAAACCAAATCAAGTGCTTGTTTAATTTCTTTCTTTATTAAGTGCGGCATATACTAGTTGTTTCATTAGGCACTTAATACTTTGTGAAAGGAATCTTGGGGTGGTAGGAGAAGTATGCTCTTCACCTTTAGGTGAATCAGAAAATCTTGACCCATCTTGAGGTTTTGGAAGCAAAGGGGTAATTGGATCTTGTTTGGTGTGTTTGGGAGAAGTTTTTGAGATAGGGGAGTATGCTCTTCACCCTTGTGGTGAATCAAAAACCTTGAACCTCAAGAATTAATCCACTCTTTGTTTAGCTTAGGATCCTTTAGTGGGCCTGCTCTTGAGCAATCAAGAGGAATGACCCAAGTGGGGACAACCTTGTCATCATTTTCCTTGGTGGCAAGTGATTCCAACTCACTATAATCTCAAGGCTATCGAGGACACAAAACCTTGGTAGACATAGTACTTATCTTTGCTTGATGTGAGTAACTTGTGGGATTGTGATCATGAGGAAAGCATTAAGAAAGAATGCTTAAGGTACTCTTGAGGCCGCGAGGTCCTAGTCCTTTATGAGGAGCAAGAGGGGTGCTATGAACGAAAATCCTTACTATGAACCATTAGATAGAGGCCACCCTATTTTAGCCGCTTAGCTTCTTGGTGCAAGGATTGATCCAAGTGGACTTACCCGGATCACCCCAAGATACTCATCATATGTGCTCCTTTGGTTGTGTTTTTGACACTTCCATGACAACGCCAATATCTCTTGTGGGCAACCACTTGGTGTGAGGCAAGGGAGCATCAAGTTGTGGGCCACGTTGCTAAGTAATGAGCCTTGTCCTTCTAGGTAGTAATTGCTTGAACTGTCTTTGATTGTGCTATACCAATGTAAACATTCTCAACATTCAAACAAACGGTAGCATTCATAAGGTTCTCTATTTTGATATCACAAGTGCTTGTCTTGGCAAGGTTGCTTTTGCCCTTGTTTCAAGTGTTCTATGACATGTTTGATCCCATACTGTTTGCAAACCTGTCTTTTATCTATTGCTACTACTTGTCAAACTGAGAAATTGCACTGTTCAATCTACAAATTTAGTCAAAGCACTTCAAAACTGAGTTTTTCATGTTCACTGGTCAAGAGTCATATGATATTGAAGTATCCTTGCATACACTCAACCAAGAATCCTGAGTCATTTCTACTGTCCTGTCATTGCTACAATTCGGAGTTGCTAAACTTGCACTTTAACCTGCTATAGAGTGTCCTTTTCTATTCTTACCTGAAACTGGTTTGTTACTTACATGTTTAGATTTGTTGTAGACTGAAACAAATGAGCTAAAACTATTGGATTTGAGCTTAACAAATGCTACTCTTGATCACTTGTCGCATCACAGTTACCTCTCTAGCTACTCGCTTATTGAGCTTCTTGCTCGCTGCTCGGCTTTAGTCAATTGATTGCTGTAAGTGCTTGAGCACTTTTGACGAGCCATCTCTCTATTGTTCTATTTTGACAAGTGATCTTTATTAGCTTTGCTTATCTCAAATCTAAGAAACTTTGTCTCATTCTATTAGTCAACCAACATCTCTTTTCATGCCGGTTACAACTCGGTCTCAGTTTGAGTAGGAGAATCACCCTCCGTTCACTTATACACAGTTACCTTCTCCAACTAGATGTTCCAAAGAACCCATTAGCAAAGATAGTTCTAGTTCTGACCAATCTGAGAAATCTAAGGCTACACCATGGTATAAAGGAGGTTTCCTCTTTTCCACATTCAAGACCCCCAAAAACACAGACAGTGTCTCACTCACTTTGACTGAACAAGAAAAGTTTCAACTCTTGCAAGAACACTTTGAGTGTAAGGATAATCAAGCGTGCTTAGACAAAGAACACAATCAACAAAGGATGGATGCTACTAGGTGCATGGCTTATAGAGGGACATTTCATGAGCAACTTGAGACTAGTAATCATGAGCATAGACCTCTTTTTAACAATGGCAACAATGGCAACAACACGCCACCCAGATCTCCTCCAAGGCCAACTTTTGCTATGCCTTCTTCACCTCCTAGACCTCCTCCCTCTCAACATGAGGCAGAGGCTAATGATGAGATTTCTAGTGAGGATCTTATGAGATGTGAACAAGATGTGGATTTCCAACGAATGATGCATAAGCTTTTAGAGCGTAATGGCGATCAATATTTTCAATATATGACTTCTAGAGGATACAAGCTTCCTCCCGGCTATGATGTCAAACAAATTGTCCAACAAAGAGTACCAACTGAATTGGAAGTCCTTCAAGAAGAATTACGTCAGAAAAATCAACACCTTACCCAAATGGCATTAGAAAGAGAGCCTCCAAAGGACTCTTTTGTAGAATCAATTTGTGCTCTTCCTTTTGATAAAAGTCTATACATGGTCCCATTTCCTAGGGATATTGAGGTTCCCAAATATGACAAGTATGATGGAAATGGTGACCCTCATGACCATGTGCGTCATTTTTATGCTCTTAGTATGGACTTTCTTCATGAAGACACATATCTCCTACGCTTATTCCCTCGAAGCTTAAGAGGCCAAGCTTTGGAATGGTTTGTGAAATTGACACCACCTCTTAAGACTTTTGATGAGTTAGCTCAGCGATTTACCCAACAGTACTCTTACAACATCCAACAACCTGTCACTGTGATAGATCTCGGTAATCTAAGACAACATCAAGGTGAGCCATTTGCAACTTACTTACAATTTTGGAGGTCATTATATTCTCGATATCCTCGTCAGCTACCTGAAAGAGAAAAGATTGACATTTTCGTCAACACACTTGTGCCTGAGCTATTTTATGATCTAAGGAAGCAACTGTTCTCCTCCTTCCATGACATGGTTGAAAGTGCATATCGGATTGAGGATGTAGCTATAAGAAAAGGGGATATTGTTATTAACAAAGATGCTAAAGGCAATGGCAAAGACAAAAACAAACCTTGGAATAAAAACAAGTATGTTGTTAATGATGGGGTTGTTGATGCTCCTAAAGTTAAAGAGCCCACTTTCAATCTCTCCAATGCTATCTATGTAGCAAAACAACAAGAAGCTAGCAACACTCACAATGCTCCTAAACCTCAATATGTAGATAAGCCTAAGAAGTCATTTTGAAAGCGAATCTATACCAAGTTGGCAGAACCTTACGATGTGATCCTTACGACTTTGGTTGACAATGGATATCTTACGCTTCCTGATAAACCTGGTAACTGGGATCCGATAAATAAGCCTGATTGGTGGAGAGAGGATCATTACTCCCATTATCACAGAAACAAGGGACATCCGATAGACAATTGTTTTAGGCTTAAGGATGATATTCAGGATCTTATTGAGAATGGCACAATCTCCACTGATGGCTTAACTAAAAATTCTGATCACACAGCTTTCAAAGATCCTCTACCTAAGCATGATAAGGGGGAAACCTCTCAAACACATAAGAAGAATCATGATGCAAAGATCAATTACACGTATCCTTCTAATACGCTTGTGATTAACATGGTAGAGCCCGTTGAGAGAGTTCTAATGATGAGGTCTCAAGATGATAATAACACCAATCATGGTAAGCCAAAGTTAGTCTTGCAAACACGTGGTAGTTCATCTTCCCAAAGTGAGACACTGAATGCTGTTACTAGGGGGCAAGCCAAGATTGTCCTTAAAATTGTGCAAGATCCCAAGCAAGCTTTGCCTTCCAAACAAGTGGCTCCTTCAGCCACCCCTAGCTATGATCTTGTCCAACATTTGCAAAAGACACCAGCACAAATATCTATCCTTGAGTTGCTTCGGTTATCCTCTTCGCATAGAGAGATTCTTGATGAGGCCCTACGTACAACACGTGTTCCCAATGACATTGATCCAGATCAATTTCAAGCTATGGTCAACCACATTTCATCTCTGCTATCTCTCTCCTTTTCTGCAGAAGATGACATATCTATTGCTCACCCACATAATCTAGCTTTACACATTGAAGTTCTAGTCTACAATACCCGAGTCCGCCGCATCCTGATAGACAATGGTGCAGGGTTAAATATTGTTTCTTTCAATGTCATACAAAAATTGGGTTTGTCAGAATTTGCTGTGGATTCTAAAAAGAAGATTACTATAAAAGCTTACGATGAAGTGGAAAGATCTTTCAAAGGTCTTGTCACGCTGCCTGTCCGAGTGGGCCCTATCACGAAAGATATTAGCTTCCAAGTATTGGACATCCCACTCGCATATAACATTCTTTTGGGTCATCCTTGGATCCATGACATGCAGGCTATTCCTTCCACTTATCATCAGTGTGTCAAATTTTTGTACAATGGCACTGAGGTTGTGATTCCTGGAGACCATACTATTGCTATCAATGCTCTTGCTGCTACTGAAAATTTTTTTCCTCACAATGAACCTTTTGTTGATCCTAGTACGTCTCTAGCTGCTGCTGAGAAATCACTTAAGATGATGAGCCTTGGTATGGGTGAATATACGCTGGATTCCTTTTCTTCTATACCTGTTTCTCCTAGGTCATATGGGAGACCTTCTGATCAAATGAAGCCTTCCACTTCTGCTATGGTGATCTTTGATACCTTTGTTCCTTCATCCATTCCTTTAGAAGCAGAAAGAGAAGAACAAGCTATTCACGAGTGGATCTATAGAGAAGATGCCCGAAATATTCCCATGCTCAGTAATTCAGACACAGATACAGATGAGTCACCGCTACACACTATGGCTCAAATGGGAGATGATCTTCCTTCTACTTCACTCCTTTGGGGAGAAGAATGTATATCTACTGATGATATGGCTGAGGCCTCTATGTCTAGAACCTATGTGCCTAAAGAATCATTGCACTATGATAGACAACGTCGCAACATTGCATGACTGCTACAAAGAGGTGATCTCTCACATAATGACATGAGTATCTCTACTTCTTGGCATCTTAAGCCTCTTCCAGAAGATCCTCCCATGATAGATATGGATGTTGATGTGGTTCATACCTCTTGTAACCCACCCGACGTAGTTGATGAGTCTCGTGTAGGGTCTGATGAGTTTGTTCCCCGTATTGCCTTAGTAGACTATGTTGGTCCTTCTATGATAAATCTAGATCTAGCTACTTTTGGAGCTTACCCTATAGGCTCAACCTCTTTTGTTACCAGAGATGACACCCCTCGCATAAATGCTATTGAACCGGTCACTTCATTTCATCTCGCATCAACACCTGTTACTTCTTCCACCAGTGAACTAGCCACAAAAAAGATTGAATCAGCAATCAAGTATCACAGTCATCATGTCAAAAGAAAAGAGCAATGGTCAGATGAAAAAAACCACATTGTGGCAGTATCCGCACCTAAGAAAAGTAAAAATAAAAATCTGCTCAAAAATAATGAGTCTCAAATAAAAGATGACAAGCTGATTCTCTACAGAAAAATGGTGCACTACTTCAAGCATGATCTCATATTTGTTATACTTCAGCCCATTCCTAAAGCTGAGAAAAGAGTTTCTAATGCCTTGGTTACTTCAACATCCATCTTACAAATGAAAAAGCATAAATTTCACTTCAAGTTCCTGGTGGATGAATTACGCTATCCTGCTCACAAATCTTACAATCCTACCATCTTTCCATGTCTTCCACCTCATACTCCTCCATGCCATTCTTTCCGCCATCCCTTACACTTTGCCTTTGTCTCTGGTGGCTTGTATAGGAAGGGTCTAGATGGAACTCTCCTTAGGTGTCTAGAAATAGAGGAGTCAAAAAAAGTACTAGCTGAAATCCATGATGGAATATGTGGATCACATTCTAATGATCCTCCACTAACTCAGACATTGCTTAGGGCTGGTTATTATTGGTCGAACGGGTTGAGACCTCCTATCATCACAACTGTAGCATTTGGGCCTGGGGACTATCAGTTCTCTACATCAAAGGAAGTAGATCTTTAATGCCCGTTCCTATCTGGGGCATTCCTTGTATATACTTTATGATCCTGAAAAAATACCAAAAAAATTCATATATGATGCTGAAAAAATCCTAAAAAGCATAAAAAGTCTTGAAAAAATACAAAAAAATTATAAAAAGTCCTGAAAAAATTGCAATAAATCTATCAAGTGGTGAAAAATTGGAAACAGGCGCTGCTTGAGACCCTCTACACCTATGTCTATCAGTCTTGCGTGGCGCTCTTTCGCTCCACTTCTCGCTTTGCCTCTCCTAGCCTAGAATTGATTCTTGTCTTAGTCTAGGGGGCATATGTTGCTTTAAGCTTATCTTGGGTCTCTTTGTGCGTCTGGGTTTCTTGGGAAACTTGGTTCCAATGGTGTTTTTCAACACCACCCCAACTGTGTTTTTCAACACTGCCCTAGCATCAAGTGTTTCTTAACACTTATCAGATGTCCTACCCATAGTCTAGATGATGCAATATTTCTCACTGGCAGATGCGATACTCAAAGTTTGACTCTATGACCTACACACACACACTTGACTTGCTGAGATTTGTTTGACTTTATTTCTTTGCATGTTGTCTATGATGATTTCTTTGATGAGTGGTCTCTCCCTGAGAAGTTTTCAATGATGCATAGCTAGAAGACTGAGGGTATGAGAACATGTTTTATTTCTTTATCTGCTTGTGGGTATATTTTGTTGGTCCTACCTGTCATGAGCATTTATGCTGGTCTTACTTGACACTATGGATTGATAAGGTATTATCCTTGACTGTTTCGCAAGTGCATGCTTATAGTCATCTTGAATTTCTTATGTCTCGATGCGAGCATAATCTTACTATATCAAACTTAGGTAATCTCACTACACTAGTCATCTTGACCTACATGTCTTTGATGCCTAGGTGAGATTTCCACATTCCTATCTGATAAAGATCATATTCATATTCACATAGTTATGCTAGTGTGTATTGTATGATCTTGCGACGCTACCAATAACGCTCGATGATGAATATAAGATGTCTATTGGCTTTGTAACCTTTCAAGTAAACCACTTTTCATGTAGCTTGCATTTCTTAGGTTCATGTTAGTTAGTTTTGCATCTTGCATATGGAGAGAGCTCTCCTTTCATCTTTCACAGACTTGTTAATCAACTGCGCTCACCTTTCACTTCTTCCTAATCATGTCTTTCGCTTCTTGTCTTTCATATCACATCATTTTCCTTTCATTTTGGGATCGAAACCAAAATCTGAGTTCACCTTGATCACCCAAATCACCTTTTCCCCCTCTTTCATGCAGTTGGCTGACCTTTTGAGGCCTAATCCTTCAATCTTCGCTGGGGCATTCCTCACCTCTTCATCTCCATCTCTTTCAAACTTCTAGTCTTTCATTCACTTTCAAATCCCAAGTTCAAATTCTTCCCCTCCATGGTGTTTTCAGGTTGAGGGACCACTTGGTTCATGCCTCGGGTCCCATGTGTGGGGCATATCTTCACTGCTTGATGGTTATTCCATTCTCTTTCTTTGATTATGATTTCTAGTGATTTGATCATGCTGCTCTTGCTTCTGCTTTCCCTCTACTTGGATTTCGCTTTCGATCCCAAGGGGGCAGACACATCATATCTTAATGGTTATCTCTTTCCTAAGTGTTCAGTACTGTCGCTACCAGGCTGACCATGTAGGATTTGCTATCTCTCTGCACTTCATTCTTTGGAGTCAGATCGCTATTTGCTTGCCTTCTTGGCTATCTCTTGCTTTCTTGGCTGATCTGAGTTGCTTTGTGATCCCAAATCGATCTCACATTTCAACTTCATTCTTTGACTACATGTGTTCCCAGATCGATCACACATTAGTCAAAGAGGGGAAAATGTATACACCTAAAAATGGTCATCTAGACTATTAGCCCCTTGCTAGCATTTTTGCTAAAATCATCAATTGCTTATTCTTGATCAAATCCTAGCTTTATCATTTATTCGATTATTTTCTATGGGCTAACCATCTTATCCTAAGTCTTTATTTATTAAAAGGAATATTCCCTCCCCTTTTAATAAATAAAAAGCCCCCACTTTTCCTCTTATCCTAAGTTGCACAAATAAAGCATTATTCTTATTTTATAAAAAGGGAAAAAGCACTTTTTGTCTCATATGGACACAAAAGTCAACTCTTATTTTCCTATTGGAGGATACTTGTGCACATGGATTGCTCCTCTTTTAAGCTCCACCATTGATTAAATCTTTTTCCTCTTAATCTCCATGGTCCATTCCTTCTCATTTCCTATAAAAGAAGAGCTCTCTTCTTCATTCTAGATCCCCAACTTTTTATGCTAACTTTATGCTGCAAGTTTTCTAGGTACACTTTGGAGCTTTTGAAGATTTGGAGCATTCTTAGCATCTACATCTCATTCTTGCATTCTTAGCTTAGCTTCATATTTATGCTTTCTTAGATTAGCTTCATTTCTATGCTCTAGATTAGCTCACATAGATTAATTAGCTTGGGTTGTAACACTTGCATATTTTCTTTCATAGCTTAGCTTGCATTTCCATTTCTAGCATAGCATAGCATTGCATTTTCATTCTTGATTCTTGAGGATATTGGCATTCTTGCCCTTGTCTTCATTGAATCTCCCATTGCATGGTTTACTAGCAAGGTTATAGGCTAAATAGCTCTACCTGAGAGCATTCTTAAAAACCCTTGCACTCCATGCCTAGGGAGCTATGGATCGATTTGTGAGGGCTCATTCTTGAGTTTCCTTGCATGTAATGATCCATAGAAGTGTGACACATTTATAGCACACACCTCCTAGTTGTATGTACATTTATGCTATTTTTAGTTATGTATTTAGAGTAGTTTCCTTTATGTACATCCTCTTGATCTTTCTATATGTGCAAATGTTTATTCTCATAGTGTATTTTATTTATGTGATTCTTTCTTGTAATCAAGTGAAAATTGCCTTGATTTATGTGTATCTGATACTCCCTAATGTGGAGTAAGCTTGCATATTATACCGTACATTGGTGTCAACAATCCTACCCACTTGTAGAATAGAGAAAACCCCACCTTTTCTTGTTTTAAGGTGAAAATCCAACTTGTAAATTAGTTTAGAATTTTTGATTCATAGGTTAGTGCATGTTCTTTTTCTTTTAGTGCATGTACCTAATCCTATAGTGCATACACTTTAGTGCATTTAAAAAAGTGGGTACTTCTCAAGGTCAAGTTGGAATTGCAATATCAATTCTGGTTACCCTTTATCATCGAGGTGCCTTCTTAGCCATAATAGGTTGGATTTAGACATGAATAGTTATGTTTCCCTCATTCTTTTCTTATTGGATTCTTGCATTGACTTGCCATGAGGATGTAGTAGTCTCCTCGATGGGTGACTGTTGATGAAAGTATGATCATAATATGTGAGATTTTTGGACAAAGTTCAAACTCTCACATGATGGCTTGAATGTGCCTATTCTATTCATGCTCATGTTTTGGGTTTCTTGGGAACCTTTGGAAGTGTTTGAGAGGTCTTCTACTTGTGTGAAATCATGTGATGATCATTATGTTTTCTCTTGCAAGTTGATTTGTTCTTGTATTTATGGTTAATTAATGCACTTGTGTATGAGGTTTATATCTTTTTGTTTTTTAAAAAATTGTTTAGTGCCATATTTAACCCTTTGTTCCAAGGGTTCCTTGGTGGGGAATTACACTTGATTTTTCATGAGCAAGGATTCAATAATTTTTAAGGTTGGGAAATATTGTTATTTGCAGGAGCATGCCCAAGGATAAACAAATAAAGGTGACCAAATTTTATATTTACTAAACAATTTAGGTTGGCTGTTGGACTTTATATTATTGGGTAAATATCTTGAGAGTAACTTTACAGTCAACAAGAGTTTAAACATTAGGTTTTTGGCTTTCTTGGATACCAACATATCACCTCTGTGTGAGTTCTAGGGTCTCTTGGTACATTATTGAGTGGCTAATTTAGAGAAAATCTAATGACACTCATGAAATAAAGAGACACTATGAGATGAATGGTTAAAAATTGGTGCTAACAAATTTGTTAGAGGCTATATTGAGAAGAGACGGTGACTAGTTGTATATCTATTGTAATTTTTTAAATGCCACTCATTATTACTTCAATGGCTGAATATCTGAAGGTGCATATATTTCCTAGGCGTTACTCTTTGAACTACTAGAAATTTTGAGTGCCTTATTCCAAATTAGAGAGTAGAAACATAACTCTACCTGAGTGTGTCATGTTTGAAGAAATTTCAGGCACCTCTTCTATTACCCGTAAGGAATTTACAACAAAAGTTGTTGAAATGGAAAATTCAGGGAGGTGATTTATATTCATTAAGGAACTTTGGAAGAATATTATAAATCTAGGAGTGATACTTGAAGAGTAGAATTTTATTTTTTCATGAGTTCTGAGATTGGTTTTGAAGTTTCAAACTCTCTATGGAGCATTAGAAACATCTCAGACTATAATATTACTTTGAGTTAAGATTTGTTGAATCTAGAGTGTAACAACAAAAAGGCACAAGAATGTCAAATTTTCCCTATCTCTTTGTTCTACTGAGATGTATGCAACAAACCAAAGTATTGGGTTTGTATGAAGAGAATTTTGGTGATGCATAATGGGCCATATCTTCTTGCATGACCATTTTCTTTCCATCACCATTCCATTTGATTCTGGTTGCTAGAAAAAATGGGTTGCACAATTTTAGAGGAATCACCTTCCATTTTTTTGTAGATTACTATTGCTCCTATAGTGACTACTTTAAGCAAACACAAATGGTTAAGGAACTAATATGGTGAGATAATATTTTTGGTTACTACTTGTTTGATGCATATCATAAGAATATTAGCACCTAAAGAACCTTATGAAGACAATATAATGAAGGAGGTACTATAGATAATTGTTGGTAACTTCCAATATCTTATGGGGGTAAGTGCACCAAGATGATGTGCAAAAAGGGGGGTATAAGTGTCCACTTTTTTTTTTGAAATCGGGTAAACCTGAACTTCAAAGAGAAATTGGAGGGTCTTGCACTCAAAATTAGAAGATGTGTAAATAATAAGAACTGTAGTACTCTAAAAGAAGTTTCTAAAATACTCAATTTTTTTAGAAAATGGATAATATTAAGAGATCAAACCATCCACACATGAAAAAATGTTCCAAATTTTTTCAGAAAAATATAACATAGCTATTTCCGTGCGCTCAATAAAAGATATAGTTTGATTTAATATTTTGAAAAACCATTTGGTAGGATGGTAGGTAAGAGTGAGATCTAGAATTTGTGTATTTTTTATTAATTTTCTATTGAGTACTTTTTTAATGATTTTTTGAAATGACCGCATCTTGAAAATATGGTACCTATTCATGTGTTGGGCATAACTAGTATCAAAAAACAAAAAATGCAATCTTCTTTTTTTAAAGTGTATAGATTCAAATGTAGAAAAATATTATGTAATTTATTTTACAATTGGTTGAGTAGATCAAAAGTTATTAAAAAAATGGTAGATATATGTCTATGAGGCCTCCCAAGGCACTGGTAAAGAAAATTAAATTTCACTATGTTAATGTTGTCCAAAAATTGAAAATTTTTTATGGTTAGAAAGATGAGAATATTTGTAAGATTATGGTGGTAATTTTAGAGATACCTACTTGATCATTTGTAAACCTGATGAGGATGAAGTCAAGAATTCATTTTGGAAGATGAAAAAATGTGTAAAGGGACTAAAATGGAGGGAAAATGGGCTTTCAAGCCTTAGGGTCATTTAATAACCCTTTTCCCAAGCCTAACATGTGTATGGGTTTTTGTGTCCATTATAACCCGCTTGGGTTTTGAAAATCAAAAAGTACATTTCAAAATTTTCAAAACCCGTACGTGTTTTGGAATTGTAAAGACATGCAATTTATGTCTTATAGAACATGTACAAGTTATGAATACATCAAAACACTGTTAGATAATTGAGAGGGGGTGAATCGATTAAGTCTAGATATCCTATAGTCCCAAATATTCTCAGATTTATAAAACCAATTCAACAAATAAACATAAATAACTTGATAAACATTTGATTGTGTCTTTCTAATTCATTTACCGGCTACCAGTTAAATTAACTAGTATATACCGATCAAACCATTTAATGTAATGTGTGAATTAAAATAACAAATCATCACATGCATACACATATAACACTTGATTTTTAACATGGAAACTCTGTTAGGGGAAAAAGCACCTGGGACCGATACTTGAAATATTTTCACTCTCCTAAAGTGAGCTCGGTTAATATCCAACCCTATTAAAGGTTACAAAACAGACTGTAAGGTGTGACCTTGTTAAGTGATTTATCACTAACAATTCTCCACAACCATACATTTACTTGGGTCAACAAGAAAATAATCAACATTCATTGAATGCCATAAATAAATAAATAAAGACAATTAAGTCTCACTTGGTTAAGAGATTTTGTCTATAGCAATGGTTAGAATGAAACAATAAATGACCTGATTCAAATGAAAATTCCTTTGTAGATATTTAGATCTATGCTAAGCTCAATATACCTATGGCCATCGTAATCTCTTAAGTTTCCTTCTATTCTCCAACTTTGTTCTACTGTGTTATCCTTCTGACGCTCGGTGTTGTGTATAGAATTGTTCGGTTCTTACTTAAACTTGTTTGACCAACTTCACATGAAAACAATCTTCTCCTCATGCACATAACTCATTTTGAATCTCTTGTCTCCTTATATAGACATGATAAATTGTTTCTTCTCAGCCATAGATTTTTCTTCTTAATCTCCATCATTGATTTTGCCTCTTTAACCTTCCTCAGAACTTGTGCCTTGAAATGTTTTCAATCTTCATCATCCGATCAACCTTGAATTTTGTCAGCCGAAGATCTTCATAACAAACTTTATCTTTATCCTTGGAATCATCCCAATTCGTCTAGTTCATCATCTCATTTCGACAATCACATGTTTCACATTATTTCTTCCACTTGGTCAATACCGTGATGTGTCAGTGACTTCTCACTCAGTCAATACCACACTCGGCATACACTACACTTTCTCAGTGTACACTGTATCTACTCGTTGTATACTAAAGTCTTCATATACTGACCACATAAATTTTACATTCTTGATCTTTACTACTTAATAGAATCATGTAATACAATCAAATCACTGTCATACTATCATAGACTCATCAATAAGTTATCCAATGAATACCATATTCATAATTTACTCATACATCTCATTTTTATGTTAATATCTCATTCTTTCACCAATATTTTCTTCTTCAAATGTTTTCAACTATCATGATAAGTACACTCAAAACTACTTGACATCAATGAAAATATAATAATTGAGCTAATGTCTCACATATACCTTTGTAGCTTAGTGATCATCTTCACATTCTATTCTCCAATTAGTCAATCAGTTGTAGTCTAACAATCTCTCACTTTGGCATTGATGACAACACAAACATAATATGAAATATATCATAGAATACCAAATATCTTAAGTGTCTACAACTCGGTCTATAGGCCATGACTTAGTAAAATCTCCCTTAGATTATGCATTTAGTATGTTTAATCACTACACAACATCATCTTTTTCTCCCTTTTGGTTAGCTTCATTTCTAACTGATATTGCATCTCTCCATCTCTGCAAAATTTCATGATCATCTCTCCCTTTAACAATAATGCCAAAAGAATAATCATCTCTTCAGTAGCCAAATAAGTATCTGTTTAGCTCATGTTTAGATTCCTATACATGGCATGTATAGATATTTAGTTTTAGTTTGTCTTCCATCTTCTTCTTCACAACCTTAGGAATCCCAAAGTGTGAACATCTTGCATCAACATAACTAGATCTTCTGATAAAGTACAGGTTGATGCAACCCCATATCACCTTAGTGACTATTAGACATGGGATGGACCCCTAGTCTACTTCTCAAGTATTCAAATGTATGCTTTAGTAAGGGTTTTGTGAATATATCAACAAGTTGCTCCCGTGACTTCACATATTCCAATTTGACCTAATTTTCCTAAACTTTCTCCCTTAAGTAGTGATATTTAATAGATATGTGCTTTGTCTATGCATGCATCACTTGATTCTTTGAAATGTTAATAGCACTTGTATTGTCACAATAGATTATCATTGGATCAATAATTTTTTCATTCATACCTTCCAACAATTGCTTTATCCATGCAATATTTTAACAATTAGCAGTAGCAAGAGCTACATATTCAACTTCAGTAATGGACTGAGAAATGTATCCTTGTTTCTTGCTTATCCATGTTACTAATATTTCTCCTTAAAAGAATGCTCCACCTGTAGTACTTTTTCTATCATCAATATTTCTAGCCCAATTAGCATCAGTATAAACTTTAAGTTCAAAATTTCCTTCTTTCTTATAACACAATCTATAGTTTTCAGTGTTATTCAGATATCTCAAAATTCTTTTCACAACAATCATGTGTGACTCTTTAGGATTAGCAAAAAATCTAGCTACAATGCCAACAACATGTGTAATATTTGGTCTACTGTGCACAACATACATTAATTGCCAATCATAGATATGTATAAGGTTTGATTTACCTCTGTTGACTTTTCATTCTTGGTCAGATGACATCCGGTTACCATAGGTGTACCAACTAGTTTCGAGTCTTCCATACCAAATGTTTTCAAAGCTTCTTTAACGTACTTAGATTGTGTTATGTATATGCCTTCCTTCTGTTGTAGTATTTGCAAACCAAGAAATAATTTGATCTCCCCAAACATCGAAATTTCAAACTCTTTTCTCATTTCATTAGGAAAAGACTTACATAAAGTATCATGACCTCCAAATATTATATCATCAACAAAAATTTCAGCAATAAGAATCTTGTCATTAGTTTCACATTTCAAATATAAATAATTGTTATCACTTGTTCTAATAAACCCAATTCTTATGAGATAAGAATACAGTATTTCATACCATGCTCTCGGTGCTTGCTTGAGTCCATATAATGCCTTGTGCAACTTAAAAATCATGTTCTTCTGATTAGGATCAACAAAACCTTTAGGTTGTTCAATGTATACCTCTTCTTCAAGTATCCCATTTAGAAATGGAGATTTCACATCCATATGATATACCTTAAATCCTTTATAAGCAGCATATGCAAGTAGTATTCCCACTCCTTCAAATCTAGCAACAGGTGAAAAAGTTTCTCCATAGTCAATTCCTTCTTCTTGTGCATAACCTTTGCAGACTAATCTTGCTTTGTTCCTTGTTACATCTCCATTCTCATTCAATTTGTTTTAGAAAATCCATTTGGTGCCAATCACATTTTTGTCTTTAGGTCTTGTTACTAATGTCCATGTCTTGTTTTTCTATATTTTCTCAATCTCTTAATTCATTGCCTTAATCCAATCATCATTTTCCAATGCATCTTTAACATTTTTAGGTTCAAAAACCAAACATGTATTTTTCCTTAACTTACTTATAGTCATCATTCTTACTCCTTTGTCTCCAATTATTTTATCTTGTGGATGGTTCCTTCTCACATATTTTGTTATTATATGATCAAATCTCTATTCTTCAATTTTTTCTCCACTTGGTGCATGATCATCATTCTCCTCAGTAACTATTTGTTTTTGCTAGATCTATAAGGATTTTTGCTTGGTAGCAATATTCTGTTGCTTGGGTAGAGTTTCAAGGTCTTCAATATAAATAAATCTACCATATTCTTCTAGTTCCTTCTTGCTTCCTTCATCATTCTTTTTTTGCAAACTCATCAACTCTCACATTTTCACTTTCAATCATCTTGTTAGTTGTCTTGTTCAAGCATTTATAAGCCTTACTTCTAGTAGTAACCTAGAAATATGCCCTCATCACCTTTAGAATCAAAATTTCCATTTCTATCATCTTTTAGAATGTAACATCCACTTCCAAATATTTTGAAATAGCTAACATTAGGTGCATAACCATACCATAGCTCATAAGGTGTATTATTTGATTATTTCTTTAGTTGTACTTAGTTTAGTGTATAAATAGAAGTACTAATAGGTTCTCTCGCATAAATGTGTGCAACATATTTTTTAATCATCAATGCTCTAGCACAATCAACAATTGATCTATTTCTTCTTTCAGCAATCCCATTCTGCCGAGGTGTCCTCGATGCTGATACCTGTCTCTTTATTCCATGCTCATTAAAAAAGTTAGTAAACTCATCAGAAATGAATTCACCACATCTATCTGACCTTAAACATTTCCATTTCTTACCACTTTCTCTCTCTACTTTTTCTTTGTACCACTTAAACATTTTGAAAGCATCTAATTTTTCTTTTAAGAACATGACAATCATCATTCTAGAGAAATCATCAATAAATAAGATAAAATATCTATCTCCATAATAATTCTAAGTTCTCATTGGACCACATAAGTCAGTATGAACTAACTCCATAATAGCATTAGATGAGTATTGTTTTCTCTTGAAAATAGACTTTGACATTTTACCCATTTGACATTGTTTGCACATTACATGGTCAGACTTAATTATACTCGGTAATCCTCTAAATTTTCTCTTCTTACTGATATTAACCATGTTGTTAAAGATCACATGACATAACCTCTTGTTCCATAACCAAACATCATCATTTTTAGCCAATAAACAAGAAGTTTCAACATTATCCAAATATAATAGATTACCTTTTCATTGTTCCCTAGTACCGATCAGTTTTCTAGCCTCATCATAGATTTTTACTTTTCTTTTCTCAAATGAAACTTGGTGACTTGTATTATTCAGCTATGCTATAGCCAACATATTATAGTTAAGTCTTTTCACCCAATAAGCATTCTCACATCTGATCTTATTATTCAACAATATAGATCCTTTACCTTTCACTTGACAAGGTGTATCATTTCCCATTTTCATAGATCCTCTCTTATAATGTTCAAGATATTCAAATTTATCTTCATCACCAATCATATGATGTGTGCAACCACTATCAATAATCCAAGTATCATTTTTTCTTACTTTAGAAGTAAGTTCCTTTTCAACATACCTTTCTTATTCTTCTTCATAATCTTCCTTCAATGCTACAAACACCACTTCTACATCTTCATCAGTTTCAGTCTCGGTATCATCATCTTCATCTTCAACTAGGTAGCATGCCTTCTTACCTTTATCTTTGTAATCTCATTTTTCTTTGTTTCCATACTGTCGGTTACCTTTGTGATCTCAATAATTTCTTTTGTCATTCTTCCTTTCATTTGATCTTTCACTTTTGTTCTCATCATCTTTCCTGTCAGGACATTTTGCACTAATATGACCAATCTGTTTACATTTAAAACATACCAAGGGTATTTTACCTCTATATCTTCCTTTTCCTTTCGGTAGCCTTCTAGCCATTAATGCTTCAAGTTTATCAAGCTCATCTTCTTTAGCTTCACTATTACATTCATTTCTTATCTTATGTTGACTGCTTGATCTTCCAATATTCAAAGATGACACAATTGTAGATTCTACCTTAGGTAAAATACTATTATCATAGTTGTTAAGTTCAAATGTAGTCAATCTACCAATTAAACTATCAAGAGAAATATCATTATTAGGAATTTCTCTCATTTCATGAATTGCTAAGACCCTAATAGCATAGGTAGGTAACAATGTTTTAAGAATTTTACTTACCACAGTGTCTTCTTCAATAATTTCACATGCTCCTTGGATATCATTCACCACTTCCTTGACTTGAGTGATATACTAAGTAATTTTTTCACCTTCTTTCATCTTAATATCATCAAACTTTCCTCTTAAGCTTTCCGCTTTTCCTCTGAGCACATTCAGATCTCCTCCATGAACTAGTTTTAGTTTGTCCCACATCTCTTTTTGTAGTTGTACAATTCTTAATGTCTTCAAATTAAACATCTGATAGAGAAGAAGAAATCTCAATCATCATAGAATTACATTCTTGTCTCTCTTTCATTTGGTTGATAGTCAAAGGACCGGTAGGAGTTATGGAATCATTTTCCAAATATTATAGTGTTGAATCTCTAATGCTTGATAGATACAACTTCATCTTGCTTTTCCATGTTGAGAAATTATCTTTGTTCAGCTTTGAGACCTCTCTCTTATACATCTTGTGATCTTTAACTTAAGTCCTTCAAACTTCTTCCTTCAAGTACTCTCACTCTGATACCAATTGTTAGATAACTGAGAGGGGGTGAATCCATTAAGTCTAGTTATCCTATAGTCCCAAATACTCTCAGATGTATATGTAAGCAATGTGAACATGTATCTATTTGGAACAGGTGTAGATATTGAAAAAAGTTAGCCTACTCTATATAAACAAGTTTAAAAATAGGCTATCTTCACAAAAACTACCTCAGATTAAGCTAAAACAGGAGCACCCAAGCCCCGTTTGATTTGCTCTTGATTTTAGGGATGTGGGTATGCTCTCCAAGCATAATGAAATCATCCCCAATATAGGTGGGGGTAGATTGAGCTCATTTGCAAGCCAAGGATACCTCAAAATGGCACAAAATCAAGTATGAGAAACCTAATTTTCCCCTAAGGCCCCAAGGATGCAATAATGGATTGAAAGCAAGCTTCTAAGCTATGATGAGGATTATACTAGATTCACCTTAACCAAATATGAAAGAACTGATATGAGAATGATTAGAAAATATTGAAATAAACTATGTTAATCCATTAAGCTATTCTATTGCGAATTTAAAAATCTTGGAAGATAATGAAATCTAAAATTATGCTAAAAGATATAATGATCTAAGTAAAAATGCTCATGATAACAATGCATAAATGATAAAAACTTAAGCTAATGAATTTCTCTTGGAAGGGAGAGTATTTATAGGATTTTGGGAAGGGCTTGGGTTAGAAAGGGAAGTTAGGGTTAGAGTTAGAGTTAGGGGTAGAGTCTGGGGTATGGTTAGAGGTAAGTTTAGATGGGTGAGGGTTAACGGTTGTTCACACATGTGTGAGAAACACTAGGGAAGAGTGAAAGGGAGACCAAAGTGGAAGAGGAAACATAGGCTTCATTATGAGGCTGTAAAAGCCTTAATGTGGGTGTAAGAGGTCATTAATGAGAGTGTTGACTTTGGGGTCAAGGGAGAGGGTTTACACTAAGAGGGTTAGGAATCACTCCTTAAGCTGGGTTAGGGAGTGATTAGGGATGAGAGGATAGGTTTAGAAGAGTCTAGAAGATTTCTAGGACTTTTTGGATTTAAATAAATATTTAATTTATTTAAGGAGGGTTTGGGTTGGGAATTTATTAAAATGATTTAATAAATTGAAAATTGATTTTTGGCCAAGGTTCTTTAATTAAATAAATTTAATTAAAATAGGAAGGTATAATGACATAATAATAAATTAATTAATTAATAAATGATGATGTCATCATGAGTTTTTGCAAAATAAAATATTTTTATTTGGCAAAGGGATTTTAGGTGTCTAGAGTATAAAACCAATTCAATAAATAAACTTAAATAACTCAGTAAACACTTGACTATGTCTTTCTGATTCATTTACCGATTGCTAGTTAAATTAACTAGTATATATTGATCAAACCATTTAATGTAATGTGTAAAGTAAATAAAAAATTATCACATGCATACACATATAACACTTGATTTTTAACGTGGAAACCTTGTTAGAGGAAAAACCACTTGGGACCGGTACTTGAAATATTTTCACTCTTTTGAAGTGAGCTCGGTTAAGAGCCAACCTTGTTAAAGGTTACAAAACACATTGTAAGGTGTGACCTTGTTAGAGGATTTATCACTAATAGTTCTCTGTGACCATACATTCACTTGGTTCAACAAGAAAACAATCAACATCCATTAAATACCATAAAGAAATAAATAAAGACTGTTAAGTCTCACTCGGTTAAGAGAATTTGTCTATAGAAATGGTTAGAATGAAACAGTAAATGACTCTATTCAATTGCAACTTCCTTTATAGATATTTAGATCTATGCTAAGATCAATATACCTCTGGCCATCAAAATATCTTCAATTTTCTTCTATCCTCCAACTCTATTATGCTAGGTTAATCTCCTTCTGACACTCATTATTGTCTGTAGAATTACTCGGTTCTTACTTAAGCCTATCTGACTAGCTTTGCATGAATACAATCTCCTCCTGATGCGCATAACTCATTTTGAATCTCTTGTCTCCTTATATAGACATGATAAACCATTTTCTTCTCATCCATAGGTTTTTCCTCTTAATCTTCATCATTGATTTTGCCTCTTTAGCCTTCCTCAGAACTTGTTCCTTGAAACATTTTCAATCTTCATCATCCGATCAAACTTAAATTTTGTCAGTCGTAGATCTTCATAACAAACTTTATCTTTATCCTTAGAATCATCCCAATTCATCTAGCTCATCGTCTCATATCGACAATCACATGTTCCACATTATTTCTTCCACTTAGTCAATACCATGATGTGTCAGTGACTTCCCCTCGATTAATACCGCATCGGTATACACTACACTTTCTCAATGTACACTGTATCTACTTGGTGTATACTAAGTCCTTCATATATTTACCACATAAACTTTCACATTCTTGATCTTCAATACTTAACAGAATCATGTAATACAATCAAATCACTATCATATTGTCATATACTCATCAATAAGTTACCCAATGAATACCATATTCATATTTTAATTATACATCTCATTTTCATGTTAATATCTCATTCCTTCACCAATATTACCTTCTTCAGATGTTTCTAACTATCATGATAAGTACAGTCAAAACTAGTTGTCATGAATGACAATATAATAACTGATCTAATGTCTTACATATACCTTTATATCTCAGTGATCATGTTCAGATTCTATTCTCCAAGTAGTCAATTAGTTCTAGTCTAACAAACACATGGTCCTAAATTAAGAATACACTAAATTTAAGTATAGATCTATGTATATAATATATGTCTATGTTTTTATATATGAATATTTATAATTTATATATATATATATATATATATATATATATATATATATATATATATATATATATATATATATATATATATATATATATATATATGCATATATGTCTGTATAAATGCATCTCTCTCTCTCTCCTACCTGGGCTCCTTTTTTACATAACCCATACAGGTTATGGAAAACTAGAGTTGAACCTCTAATTTTTCATAACCCGTATGAGTTATGAGGAAAATGTTAATGCTGGTTTTAGGTTTTCATAACCCATACAAGTTATGAGAAAATCTATACAATATATTCCTAATGGCCTAGAAAACAACATTACATATTGTTTTATGGTCCCAATGCATTATTTGGCATCAGTTTTTGGGATAGTAATAGTCATGTTTACATTTTTTTGTCAATTTTTCTTTGAAATGATTGATTTGTTTTATTTTTTGGTTTGTTACTTTAGATTATAATAAAATGATGCTCATTTTTTGTTTTCTTTCTATTTGATTGTGGATTTTCATCATGATGTTATGTGTAGGGAAATCAATATTAAAGTAATGGGAAATAACAAGAGAGGAAAAAATGAACGAGAGGCAACAAAGATAAGACAACAAGAGTGTATGAGGAGGTTATGTGGAGGTACATCATCTAATGCACCTAATGATAGTGATGAACATGCACCAATCCAAATTGACATGATACATGTACCTAATGCACCAAATCAAAATGATCAACATGCACCAATTCAAATGCACATGACGAATGCACCTAATGAATGCAATGCCCATACTCCATTTCAAAGTAATGTGATGAATGCACCTAATGAATTTAAAGAATATACAACACTTAAATTTGATGATATTAATGCACATAATGCACCTAATGAAAACCAAGAGCATGCATGTATCTTAACAACTCCTAGAATAATTCGTAGGAAACCAAAGTTTCTATTGACATTGATGAAAATATTGTGAGGCCAATGCACGATAAAATTTCTGAGAGAACTTGTAGAAGAATGGATAAAAGAATTTCGAATAACTATTTTGAAAATTTAAATGAAAATGGAAGATGCCAATTATTTGTTGAAATGATTATAAATCTGAAATTTAGAGAGACAATAAATTTTTTGGAGTTAATAACAACCGAAAATTGTAGTGAAAGAACTATTGTGAGAAATATATTTGATGCATACCAAGCCATTGGTATGAAATCACATACAAAAGATGCTAATGTTACTCGATGTGTCTTCACATCAACCATAATGGGAAAGGAAATAAAAAAATCTCACTTAATAAGAAAAACAAGCAAGTCATTAAGGATAAGTAGAAAAACATTATGCAATGCCTTAGAGAGGTGAGAGAAAATTGGGGATCCTAACAATAATTCTCTTTGGGAATTCTTGTGTAGACTCCCACAAAAGGACAAGGTTGTTGTTGATGCACTAAGAATGTTAATTGAAAAATTTTGGTATGACAGCACAAGGGTTTCACTCAACCAAAGAGATGTTGTTAGAAGAAAAATTAGAATTAGTCATCATGAGCCACATCCAAAACACTATTTAGACATTACTCAAAAATAATTTTATGAAAGTTTCTTCAAAGCTTTCCTCAGATTAAAATTAGCCAAATATTTTCTAGATGACAAAACTATTTTATGTTAAGATTAATTATGCATGTAATGCATGTTGTTGTAGGGTCCATGTTGAATTTTCTATGCATTATGATATTCATTGTTATATATTTTGCACTTTGCACACTAACAATATTTTGCAGGAATGTGGTCTACAAGAACCTCCTAAGTCACCGAGAGAATTTATTTCAAGTGTACTATGTAGACAAGATGATGGGTGCATTTACTATAATATGATGTGTTTGAAAGGATTTTGTCCTACATGCAGTGGTTTGCAACAATTGCCTAGATGCCTACATCTAGATAGCACACATGAAATTGGTAAGACACTAGTTTCTATTGGAAAATAAAAGTCAGTCACATACGGTGTTAAAGATGGAAAAGAATTATAGAGGTGTGAGTTAGTGAAAATAGATATATGTATGAGATGAGAAATTCAAGTTGTGTAAGGACACTTTCCCCCTCAGTAATATTGTGTTGTCATTGATTTTTCTATGAATTATTTACTGAAACCTCAAAATGAAGTGCAACCTATGTATTACCACTCTACACAAGTTACTATTTCTATACATATAGCATTCATACATGTACATGATAGCACATAGGAGCATAGAAAGGTTATAAGAGAGTATCACTTCTATATTAGTGATGATCTTACTCATTCCTCAGATTTTGTGTAAGGATGTTTTAGAGTCTTCTATGATAGTTTAAGGGAAAGAGGGATAAGATACAACTAACACTTAATATGGTCAAACAATTACAATGCATAATTCAAGAATGAAAGGATGTTCTACTAGTTGAGTAGGATGCATGTGACAAGTGGCATATTTTTTTTTGGAATTTCACTGAGGTAGGACATGGAAAGGGAGAGCATGATGGTGTATGAACATGTGTGAAAAGAGCTTTTACCAGAGATGAATTGAAGTACGTAGGTGGCATAATGTTAATAGATATAGAAAAAATTGTGCAATGGTGTAACTCTACAATGGGACTAGGTAATGAATGTAATTCTATGGTTTCTCTATATTTTTGGTTGATACGTGAATTTGACTTTGAAAACTATCTAGATTGTTGTACACTTACAGGATCAAGTGACATGCATGTGACTACAATGTTGCTCAATTGAAATGAGAAACATTGGCTATCTTTTAATTTGTTCATTGTGAGATAGAATTGTCTTCTCCATTAGCTTTGGTTGGCTGGGTAAATGCTAGTGAAAACCTCATTTCATCCATGGAGTCCCTCAAACATTCGTGAGCACACCAGACCAAAGTGTCCCTAAGGATCACTAAGAAACATTGGAAATCAATCTTTCTTGGGACATATCTTGGAGCTTGTGTGAGTTATCAAAAAATTATCAAGTACTACAAGACCATGTTATGGAGACCTACAATAACCCATCTTAATTTTGGGAGATTCCCCTTCATTTTAATTTGGCATCCCTGTCTTAGTTTATGTCAAAAGATGCAATGTTGCTCAATTGAAATGAGTAGCATTGGCTATCTTTCAATCCATTTCCTATCAGATTCAATCATCTACTCTATTATCTTTGATTGGCCTAGTAAATGCTAGTTTCAACCCCATTTCACCCACAAATTCCCCCAAACATTCACAAGCACACCAGACCACATTGTCCCTAAGGGTCACTAAGAAACATTGGGCAATGATCTTTCTTTGGGAATATCTTAGATATCATGTGAATTATTAATGAATCATTAGGTTCTATAGGACCATGTTATGGAGGCCTACAATAACCCATCTTAGTTTTGGGAGATTCCCCTTCATTTTAATTTGGCATCCCTATCTCGGTTTATGTCAAAAGATGCAATGTTGCTCAATTGAAATGAGCAACATTGGCTATCTTTAAATACATTCACTATGAGATTGAATCATCCGCTCCATTAGATCTAGTTGGCTAGGTAAATTATAGTGATAACCTCATTTCTCCCATGGAGTCCCTCAAATGTTCATGAGCACACTGGGCCAGAGTGTCCCTAAGGGTCACTAAGAAACATTGGGCATCGATCTTTGTTTGGGAATATATCAAAGCTTGTGCGAGGTATCAAAGAAGTTTTAGGTGCTACAAGACTATGTTATTAAGGCCTATAATAACCCATCTCATTTTTGGGAGATTCCCCTTCATTTTAATTTGGCATCCCTATCTCGGTTTATGTCAAAAGATGCAATGTTGGTCAATTGAAATGAGGAACATTGGCTATCTTTCAATCTATTCACCATGTGATTGAATAAATTTCTCTATTAGCTCTAGTTGGCTAGGTAAACACTATTGACAACCCTCTTTCTCCTACAGAGTCCCTCGAACATTCGCGAGTGCACTAGACCAGAGTGTCCCTAAGGGTCACTAAGAAACACTGGGTAAAAATCTTTCTTTGGGAATATCTCAGAGCTTGTGTGAGGTATCGATGAATTGCCAAGTGCTAAAGGACCATGTTATGGAGGCCTATAATAAACCATCTCATTTTTTGGATATTACCCTTCATTTTAATTGGGAATCCCTATCTTAGTTTATGTCAAAAGATGCAATGTTGCTTAATTGAAATGAGCAACATTGGCTATCTTTTAATCCGTTCACTATGAGATCGAATCATTTTCTCCATTAGCTCCAATTAGCTGGGTAAACACTAGTGACAACCCCATTTTCCCAATGGAATCCCTTGAACATTCATGAGCACATTGAACCAGAGTGTCCCTAAGGGTCACTAAGCAACATTGGGCAATGATCTTTCTTTGGGTATATCTCAGATTTCATGCAAGGTATCAATGAATCATCAAGTTCTACAGGACCATGTTATGGAGGCCTACAATCACCCATCTCAGTATTGGGAGATTCTTCTTCATTTTAATTTGGCATCCCTACCTTGATTTATGTAAAAAGATGCAATGTTGCTCAATTAAAATGAGCAACATTGTCTATGTTTCAATCTGTTCACCATGAGATCAAATTGTTTTCTCCATTAGCTTTGGTTGGCCTAAATGCTAGTGAAAATCCCATTTTTCCCATGGAGTCCCTTGAATGTTCACGAGCACACTGGACTAGAGTGTCCCTAAGAGTCACTAAGAAACATTGGGTAGTGATCTTTCTTTGGGCATATGTTAGAGCTTGTGCAAGGTATCAAAGAATTTTTAGGTGCTACAGGACCATGTTATGGAGTCCTATAATAACCCATGTTAGTTTTGGGAGATTCCTCCTAGTTTTAATTTGGCATCCCTATCTCAATTTATGTCAAAAGATACAATGTTGCTCAATTGAAATGGGAAACATTGGCTATCTTTCAATCCGTTTGGTGTGTGATTGAATTGTCTACTCCATTAGCTACATTTGGCTAGGTAAACACTAGTGAAAACCCCATTTCACCCATGAAGTCCCTCTAATATTCACGATCACACTGGACTAGAATGTCCCCAAGGGTCACTAAGCAACATTGGGCAACAATATTTCTTTGGGTATATCTCAGAGCTCATGCCAGGTATCGAAAAATTGATAGGTGCTAAAAGACCATGTTATGGAGGCCTAAAATAACTCATCTAAAATTTGGGAGATATCCCTTCCTTTTAATTTGGCATCCCTATCTCGGTTTATGTCAAAAAATGCAATGTTGCTCAATTGAAATGAGCAAAATTGGCTATCTTTCAATCCATTCACCATGTGATCAAATTTTCTTCCCCATTAGCTCTGGTTGGCCAAGTAAACACCAGTGAAAACCTCATTTTTCCCACAGAGTCCCTAAAATGTTCACGGGCACACATGACCAGAGTGTCCCTAAGGGTCACTAACAAACATTGGGAAATAATCTTTCTTTGGGCATATATCAGAGCTCATGTGAGGTATCGACGAATCATTAGGTGTTACAGGACCATGTTATGGAGGCATATAATAACCCATATCATTTTTGGGAGATTCCACTTTGTTTTAATTTGGTATCCCTATCTCGATTTATGTCAAAAGATGCAATGTTGCTCAATTGAAATGAACAACATTAGCTATCTTTCAACCATTCACCATGAGATCAAATCATCTACTCCATTAGCTTTGGTTGGATGGGTAAACACTAGTGACAACCCCGTTTCTCCCTCGAAGTCCCTCAAATGTTCATGAGCACACCAAACCAGAGTGTTCCTAAGGGTCACTAAGAAACATTGGGCAACGATCTTTCTTTGGGAATATCTCAGAGCTTGTGTGAGGTATTAATGAATCATTAAGTGAAACAAGACCATGATATGGAGGCATACAATTACCCATCTCATTTTTGGGAGATTCCCCTTCATTTTAATTTGGAATCCATATCTTGGTTTATGTCAAAAGATGCAATGTTGCTCAATTAAAATGAGAAACCTTGTATATATTTCAATCCATTCACTGTGTGATTGAATCACCTACTCTAGTAGCTCTGGGTGGATGGGTAAACACTAGTGACAACTCCATTTCACCCATGGAGTCCCTTGAATGTTCATGAGAACACCAGACCAGAGTGTCCCTAAGGGTCACTAAGCAACATTGGACAACAATCTTTCTTTGGCATATCTCAGAGCTCGTGTGAGGTATTGATGAATTTTAAGGTGCTACAAGACCATGATATGGAGGCCTACAATTACCTATCTTAGTTTTGGGATATTCCCCTTCATTTTAATTTGGCATCTCTATCTCGATTTATGTCAAAAGATGTAATGTTTCTCAATTGAAATGAGCAACATTGGCTATCTTTCAATCTATTTTCCATGTGATTTAATCATCTAATCCATTATCTTTGGTTATCTGGGTAAGTGCTAGTGAAAACCCCATTTCACTCATGGAGACCCTCAAACATTCACGAGCACACCAGACTAGAGTGTCCCTAAGGGTCACTAAGAAACTTTGGGTAGAAATATTTCTTTGGGAATATCTTAGAGCTCATGTGAGGTATTAATGAATCATCAGGTGTTATAGGACTGTGATATGGTGGTCTACAATTACCCATCTCATTTTTGGGAGATTCCCCTTCATTTTAATTTGGCATCCCTATCTTAGTTTATGTCAAAAGATGCAATGTTTCTTAATTGAAATTAGCAAAATTGGCTATTTTCAATCTGTTCACTGTGTGATCAAATCATCTACTCCATTACCTTCAGTTAGCTAGGTAAACACTAGTGACAACCCCATTTCACCTACAAAGTCTCTCAAATGTTCACACGCACACCGGACCAGAGTGTCCCTAAGGGTCACTAAGAAACATTGGTAAAATTAGGTATTTCACACTTTTCATGAACTTATTCCAAAACAAAATCCACAAGAAATAGAAACCACATAAACCACCCATTAATATACATCTTCCTGTGACCCTTATTTGGTCAATTAGGAAAATTTGACACAATAGACAAAATCGTTACATATTTTGGCATTTCATGCCTTATTACATCAAATTAAGTCACTTATGACTTTGATTACATTATCCATGCCACAATGGCTTTGATAAATATGTTTCAATTATATTATATTAAATAATAAATGTGAACATATTTGATTAGTTCCAAAAAATTAAGTTTTGATGTACAATGTGTAGACACCTAAAATTGTTCATTCATACTAATGTTAATTTTATTAATTGACTATAATCATTATATTCTTCTATTTATTTAATTAAATCTACTTTAATTAAATAAATTCATTTTCCCTTAGTATTTAAATTCTATTTAAGTACTAATTTATTAAATTAAATTAAATATATTATCCCTCCATTTTCCTTTATAAAATAAATTTTATTTATTTTAGTCCTCCACTAGCCGAAAGTTCTTCTAAACCATGATTAAATTAAATTTATTTTAATTTAATCCATTTCCCTTTTTCATGTGCTTACCTTTTTCTAATATTCTTTTAATATTGATTAAAAGGTGGATTACCTCTAATTATGTGCACAATCACCTTTTCCAAGGTAGCCACCTCTCCATCTTTTTTCTCCACCAATCATTTTTAAATTCCTTTTTTCCCTCTCAAATGAAGTTTGACTTTTGCATCTTTTACCACTTCACCTTTTTCAAATCCTACCTAACATCCTTTTGCCTCTTAATCCTAGCCACTCATTTCTTTTTGCTTCTTCATCTTAGCCACTCCTCTTTTGCCTTTTAATCTTGGCCCTCCATTATTTTGCCTCTTAATCTCCACAATCAAATTCTTTTCATTTTATATAAAAGAAGGCCTCACTCCTCATTTAGGGCTAGGGTTCTTTTTCTTCTTGATCTCTTAGCTCTTTTATCTTCTAGCATTTTTAATCATTCTAGTTCTTTTCTTCATTGCATTCTAATCTTGTTTCTAATCTATATCTTGTTGCATATTTAACATAGTTTCTTAATCTTATTGCATCCATCTTAGATCTTAATCTTGTTTCTTTATCATAAATTTTAATCTTATTTGCATTATCACTATCATAGTTTTGAATCAATCTTGCATCATTCAATCTTTATCATTTGTGAAGTTTGGGACAAGTTCCTCATACTTGTTCTCAATCCCTTCACCATCATCTATCTTGCATCCCATAGTTTTGCATTTTATTTGTGTTGGGAGAGCATACCCACAATAATATCAAAGAGAAAATCAAACAAGGCTTTGGGTGCCTTTGTTTTAGCTCATGGAAGGCTGTAGTGAAAGTTACTTATTTTGTTGCATTTGAAAATACTAACATCTAATGTGATTTTTTTTGGTGTTTTGCATTTGCAGAAAATAAGTCCATATTTTCATTGTATACACAATGATATGCACACAATGAACAAATTATATTGAACATCAAGTTTCATATATATCAAAATGAACAATAATTGTGTACATATCAAAAAATGGTATAGATGCCAAATCAATAATAGTTACAAAAATATGGCATGTGCCATGTTAAGGTCAATATATAATACAAATGTCGTATATATACAAAAATTGGTCATTCAATGACCACAACTAGATCTATATATCTCTATCAATATCCATGACTATGCTAGATCATCAAAATTGAGCCTCTTCAAAGTAGTATGTGGCTCATTAGGTGTTTGCACAAGAACAATTCAAATGCCAAATCAGATATCTTATCTCCAAATACTATCAAAATAACTAAATATTGGACTATAATTTGTTGAAAATTGAATTGTTGATTACCTCATGTCTTTCTTCTGCACTTGGGCTGTGTAGTAATGCTAATGGACTCCTTCATGGATGAGGAATCCTAAAAAAATAGAATGGTAAAGAATCTATAGGAAGTATCGAAGGGAGCTGTAATAGGTAAAAGACAATTAACAAAAGTTAATAACCCAAAGTTGATGACAAACACTACAAAATTAAAAATGCATGTACTCATATCTAAATCCATATGTTTAACACACACACGCGAGCGCACATGTGCACACACACACACACACAAAATGCATAACAGAGCCTCAGATAGCTCTCCTGTACTCTTAGGAGGGATCGTCACTGATGAGGCCGCTATGACCATTTCCTATATGAAAATAATAACATATATCATAGTTATAGAGGAAGGATTTATAAGAGATTTTGAACAAACAAGAATGCAATTAAAAGTGAATATAAAAATGTCACCTCTTTAATCCTCTCCTGAACATCAGCAGCATCCAGTGTATTCATTAATTCTATAAAACCCAACTATTTTTGTATATAGAAAAAATAAGATATGTATTTATCAATATACATGTACATATTTAATCATAATACATTTCAACAAATAAAATTAAATTGTACTAAATTACCTTTTGTACTTTGGGTGTCCTCAAGGATTTAATTTTTTGTCATGGTGTCTTCGACCTAGATGTGGTAACCTAGCAGAAAAATAATTAACATAAGGGAAATGAATATGATAATACATGAGTTCAATTAAAATTATAAACAAGAGGTGTGAAAAGTATGATACCGCAAAGCTCTCTAAGCCAAAGTCAATCACATAAACTGTCACATCATCAACTTTGGACTTTTGAACCCCAGACAAGCCCTATAAAACATCAAATAAATATACATATTAAGAAAAGATATCTTGACACCAAGAAATTATTCTATTTTTATAAATATTTAAAAACTATACCTTAGGTTTCGAAGCTACCTGTGCATGTCTAGTCAAACAAGCACTTTGTGTTGTGCTCGTAGTACCACTTGCTACACCTTGCAATGCATATTATTCATATATCAATTTAATTTATTCTCTAAATAAAAATCTATTTACTTTTATAAGCTTTAGGTGATTAAATTTAACAATGCATCAAAGCACAAATAAACATACCCACTTCTGTCTCATAGAAAATACCATCATCAATAGATTATTTGTGAGGGCCACATCCTCAGTAGTGAATTCTTGACATCTACTCCCATAATTTGTACAATAATGGGATGTCAAACCATCCTCATTCACGTCGGTATCTACCCCAACACATATACCCTAACAACTAGGGCACATATTCTTAATAGGCTGGACTGAGCCAAATGGAGCATCTGATTATGATGGAGGTAGTGCAGGTGCTGATCCACCCTCTACATTGACTAACTATGTGCCATGCTCAATAATGACATCATTTAATGATGTAGCTTCCTGAAGGGTCTATAAATACATAGACTCCTCTACTACCAGGACCACAACATAAACTATGTGTTTTTTAGCTAGATGCCTCCTATGCTATGACTCTACCACCCTATGGGCCCCAACTCTATCCTGCACATAACCTCTCTCTCTACCGTGGAACTGTCAGATGCCAAAGTAATTTGGCTTCTCGCCAAGGATAAACTCATAATATAGATTTCTTAATAAATATAAAGGCATCTCCAAATTATTATAGGGTTCTTGGTCAAAGACCATATACTACCTATCCAAAAATGAAACCCTCATCCTATTATGAACACACCAATGTATGGAAAATTGATTTGTAGTTACTTCCAGAGAATTACTACTAATAGGATCAATGAAAATAACACATATGTCTTCTTTAAGTATCCTCTTTTTTTCACTTGATCATATGACAACCCATCGGCATAAAATGCATGACATCTATCCCTCCATGAACCCCATGATGTAACCTCCTTATACACCTCATTTGTACTATTGGTAATTCTTTCTAAGGAAGTGACGAGGGATGAGTGGTGCTCAAAACTAGAGGACCTCAACCTATTAACCAATATGGATATTTGGGCATTATTTTGGTGAAAGCAACTGATAAGGTTCTCTTGTGTGGCATCAACGTGACCTATTGGAGGATGACGAGGGTTTGGATTTGAGTTTGGCAGTGGGTTTGGGTTTGGCAATGCATTTGTGTTTTGCTGAGGGTTTTCTTGTTGTAGGGATACATTTTGAGGGTTCTCTTATTTCTCATTTCCAACATTATCAATATTTTCATGTGTTTGAAGAGGTCTTTTCTATCTCTTTCATGGACATGGATTGTTTTTCGAATCTAACATCATAAAAAAAAACCTTAAATCAATTCAACAAACCCTACTAAATCAAAATTGAAATAAAAATAATTAAATAAAAAATTCTTACCTATTTGATGGCATGCCATGGTTGCAAAATGATAAATATGGAAACAAAATCCAAAAACTATAAGAACCCTCTCAGGTTTTGGTGTTTTCTCTTCCTCCTTTGTCCTTTAAACCTTGTTTTGGCATTAAGAAAAATAGTCAAACATGGGTTTTAAAAAAAAATTTATGACAGTAAAAATGCGTACGCATTTTGTAAAGCATTTTTGGCTTTACAAAATGTGTGCACATTTTGAAGAACTGAAGTTTCTTTATTATTTTTTGTGGCTTGGCAAAGGCTCAAGTTTTTCAAGCCTACTCTTTTCAAATTTTGAATAACCCGAGTGAGTTATGAAAATTTTTGATTTTTTTAAAGGAGGTGGCCACTTTTTTGCACACAATCTTGGTGCACTTACCCATGGACATTAGAATTCATTTTTTTTCTAGAAGATTTGGAATACAAAAATAATTTGCAGAAATCAGATTAAGTAATCTTATTCTTGACTTGGGTTTGCATGATTTAATTCATACCATATTTCAACATTTCTTGGATACAATTAGGAAAGAACACAATGCATATGTTATTGCATCCATGAAGAAAATTATGGCTATGTAAATTAATGAGAGTGATGCCCATTTTTAGGCCCTTATACATATGTTGTTAGCTATCTCAAGAAAATAACAAAATGCCTCTAAATATGCTTGTGATCTAGTCAAGAAGGTGCTCAAACAATATGAGTGGAAAATTAAGAAGTTCAAAAAATAATTGGTTAAAGAAGAATTAATTTAATTAGGATTAAAATTTGTAGGATATCCCAAAAAGAGTAGGAACCAAATGAGGAAAGAGAAAATTTGTTTCACATGTTAGAAGGATTGGAGACTTGATCGTATTTGTGGAATTGATGAGGAAATATTTATATTGCAACAAAGTGATGATGAAGGAAAATATATAAATGAGAATATTGCCATGGCTTATGAGGAGAAAGCTAAATCTACACCTTCAAATACATTGGTTATTGTGCATGGTGATAGTGAAAGGGATAATGACTTCTAGTTAACTAAGGTACATGATATAGAGGAATAATCAATTATTATAGGTGAGAGGTATACTAAATTCTTAATTGTTAATTTACAGATTACTATTGACAAAACTATTGAAGATGAGAACTCCTTTTATTAATCCATATATGATCTTGATGATATTCCATTATTAATTCATGAAGAGTGCATGACATAAACTTTAGAAGCAATTAAGTGTGATGGTGATAATGCTCCTACAATTGAGAACAAATGAAAAAACTTAATGTGTGACAACCCATGTTTCCTAGATGAATTTGAACTAAAGCCTTTAGCATTGCAATATTTGAAGGAAATTATTGGTAAAAAAGGAGAAGGTTGTACAATTTTTAACAAGGGAAGGTGATTATCTCAAATACATTGAAGATCTTATGTGGAGAACTCAAATTGATGAGATCCAAAAAGGAATTTCATGTGGAGTCACTAGTATGCACTTACACACAATCAAAGAAGCATTTGAACAAATAAAATTAGACTACTTGAAGCTATTAATAGATTGGGATCTTATCCTCAAATTCATAGAAGACAAGGAAAAAGAGGTTGATTATATGCATTATCATATAAGTATGGCTCATTTTTCTCTATACAAATTAGAAAATCATAAGTCTATTGTAACTACAACCAATGAACAAGAAGGTGGTACAAGGGAGATGGAGATAAAAAAAAATAGTAGTAGGGATTGATGGACTCTTTAGGGATGAAATGGAAGGCAATGATCCTAAAAATTTACATACTAGGGACACCCAAAATGTTGATAAAAGGACTAAAACATTTCACAAGGAAATATGTTGCAGCCTTGTGACATCTTTTGAAGAAGATTCATTTGATATAACACCACCTTTGTTCACTTGAGATGGACATGTTACAAGTCAAGATTGGCTAACTTGTGATGAGTCTAATGAGAGTATAGAGGAGCCTAAACTTCTGATTTGGGACCAAATTTTTTTATCTTCGCATTCACATGAGTTTGAAACTTTAACACATGGAAACAATAATGAAGAGGGGTCTAAAAGTGTTAGTGAAGAGATGTTTGAATGGGATACAAATATGACACAAAAGTATGATAGTGAGTCTAAAATTTTTAACAAAAGTCATACTTCTTTACACCAACATGAGGTAACAACTTTTTCACATTAGGATGATGATAAGCCAAGTCTTAATAGTTCTAAAATTTTATTTGATGGTGATCATTTCTTTGATGGATAAGTTGATTTTTTTGATGTTGCCCTAATTTTCCTTCCATTCAAATTTGGCTCAAGTTTTTATGTCAAACCTCCATCTCCTCAGTCCTATGAGAACTCCAAGAAATTTCATAGCTTTATCTACTTCCCTCTAGTCTTTGCAACTATTTCTAGGTCCCTGGCTAGGTGAAAAGTCCTTAGAAAATTCATAAAACTAGCCGTTATAGGCCAAACCCTCAAAAACCCTAAGCCCTATTTTAAATCTTTGTTACCTAATCAGTCACTTAAAGCTCCCTAATACCCATGTGCACTTTTATCCTATTGGCTAGTCGCTAATTCCTTTTGTTCTCTAGTGGTTACCTTTCCTTTTCAGCGAATCAATGAACGCCTTGTTCACGTAATATCTCAACATTTCACGGTCATCACTAAATGGCTAGCGACTCAATGAGCGGTTAATGTTTCGTTTGGTCACGTGGTCTCTTAATGATTCAGCGGTCTTAGATAATTGGGGGGTCCCAGCTACGAAGATTAACGGCTGGCATATCTTCGCATAGCCTTTTTCTAACACATGTGATCTTACACTGACCAGTGGATCTTCCAAGTCTACAGTGCTTCAAAGCTTTAGTGGGTCCATTACCACGTCGTTCTATGTGGAAGCTCCTAATTGGTTGAAGAGTTGGGATGTGTAACCTTGTCAGAGCGAGCTTGATAGATTGTGTTCCTTTTAATCCTACGGCTGGCACATGATCTCATGGGTTGTGTCAGAGCCATGAGATCATGCGCCGGCTATCAAATTTGCCAAGTGTTCAAGTCTTGTCAATGGGTCCAATGCCAGGTCAGGGTGATATGCCATCTTCTTATTGGTTGAAGTAAAGATGAATGTCAGGTGGGACCAATGCCATGTGTTGCTGACTTGCTCGAATATGATTGGTTTCTATGTGCTGATGAGGATTTGCAGGTGGACCCGTGTGTCAGTGGGGTCCCAATTCTAAAAGGATCTACGGTTGGTGCATGATCAGAAGAAATATTTGAGGCACATGAGATCATGCACCTGCCGTTGGATTGGAATCTTGTCTTCAGTGGGTCCAATGTTAGAGAAGTGCCAAGGTGTTGTTGATAGGGTGATCAATGTGAATAGAAGTTTGACAAGTGGCAAGTCTGGGCCCAGGGTTAAAGTAAGTTCTTCGTAACTTAAGAAAAGAAAATCAAGTGGGTCCAAGCTAGTAAACATGCTGATATGCTCAATTCTCATTGGTCCAAGCATGCCAATGTGGATTTTTTGACTTTTCAAGGAGGTTTGCAACTGTTGTAAAGTTGATCTAGGCCGTTCATTTGTTGGGAGATAAAAGACATCTATGGTCACATTTTAAAATGACCCGCTAGCTGTTAATATTTGAATTTGAATATCTCTTTGAGGGTTTTGTTTTTTTTTGCTCTTTCAGCCATGCACGACATCGGGTAGCTCAGGAATTAAATTCTCAGGATGGTTGTGGTTGTGAAGATGATAGAAGTGATTGTTGGCTGGCGTCTGTAGGGTCCTTTGCCACGTTTTCACGATAGGAGGTGCTAGAAAGAGTTGGCACCACCTTTTGAATGGTACTGTTACCCAAGGAAATAAGATTAGATTGTGAGCCTTCATGGCTTAGTGGAGTTGCAGGTGGGTAGATGAGTCAAGGTTGTTGTGTCTACAGGTGAGTTTAGTACAATAGGATCAACATGTAAAGGAAGATTTGATCTGATTGCTAGTGTTCTTAGAGTTTTGATGATGGTAATCAATGTACCTTTAGGGTTTGATTATTGTATTATAAAATCTTGTAACCCTAGTTAGGTTTTTTGACTCTTGCCTGCGTGCAGTTGAGTTAGTATATATTGTATTTTTAGAGCTTTTGAGCTCAGAGAGTTCACATTTTGTAAAGGAGAGAGTCCACTTTTGAAAGAAAGTCATCCTTTCTCAGAAGGCTATCCATGGTATCTTCTCTACCCTCTATTCTTCTACTCTTTGTAATCTCCCATTGATTATTTAGGCAACTTTAAGGTATTTGTGGCATTCTCTCTATGCCTATCCTTTCATTGTTTGGATCATCTCTTAATGAATTGAAGTCTATGCATGTTTTCAATGACAACTTAGGGTTCCTGATCCCTCTTACTTTTTGTAATTGTGTGTGTTATTGTGTTTCATCTAATTTAGATGTTTTGTGGGTATACTTCAGCCCCCTAACAATCTTGTCTCAATCCTACACCAATTTGCAGAAGTGAATGTCTGCTTGCAGGTCATAGGTTGTGTCTTATGTTCAGGCCATCCTATGAAACACTTATGCAAGCCTATTCAGTAAGTTGTGACCTACTATACCTAAGCCTTTCATTGATTCTATCCCTCTATGCTACAATTCATACCCTAATTTCGGTGTATCACCTAGTAGGTAGTTTACTTTTAGTCATTTCCCTTTCAAAGCATTCCTTCTATCCCTTTCCCTCAAAATTTTTACTTTTCCTATCAAGAAGAAAATTAAGGTGATTATCCAAGAGGAACCAGCCTAGAACCTGGAGGTGTCATCTCAGTTAGCATAGGTCCCACAACCTGGAGATGATTCCCATGTTATACTAGGTTATCAAGACTACGAGAGCTTGAAACAAGGGTGCAAACTTAGGGTATAACAATTTTGGCATGCACAGTGGGAGACAAAAGAAAATATTGTTTGAAGATTATGTCATCTTTGATATACATATTACATAATAAAGACTTTTAGAAGTTGTTCTATCAAGTATATCTGGTGACTCCACTGATTTCAAAGATCCAGGCCAAGCTTGTTTAAGGTTTATGAGAAAGATTGAGACTAGAAGCTCAATGCCTACTCAATTTTTAGAGTTGCCCTAAAAAAGAAGTTACAAAGGTAGGTCAACTCAAAGAACATCCCTTGCAAGGAGAGTTCAGTCTACACCTCCTGATACTTCAGAAAGGAGACCTTTTCCCTTTCATTCTAGAAGAAGAGGAAGATCTCTAACTAGAGATCTAGAAGAAGATTCAAATCCAACATTAAATACAGCTCATATAGTTGTTAATCTTCAAATCATAGCTCCTACAATGGCTAGGTAGTTTTCTTTTGCACCTTTCAACCAAGGTAGTCCATTAAATTTTGCTATACATCATGATGTGCCCTTGGTGGCACTAAAGAGTGTACCTGATTTCACAGGTGAAGGGCAGACAACTACTTTTGAGCACATAAGAGATGTCACCACCATCTGCAACATACACAACATAACCCAAGAAGATGTGGCCACAAAATTATTAGTAGCCTCTCTAAAAGGTAAGGCTCTTGAATGGTTTAGAACTTTAACTGTTGGCTCCATTACTTCATGGGATGAGTTAGGAGATGCATTGAGTAAGCATTTTGAGGATAAATCAGATAACTTGTCTCTGGTAGAGCAGTTGACAACCATTAAAAGAGACCCTCAAGAGCAAATGACAGATTACAATAGTAGATTCCTCAAAACATGGAATAGAATTCTAGTCTTAGTAAGGCCATCAGATGATCATGCTTTTCTATATTACTTGCAAAGTCTAAATGGTCAAATTTCTATCATGATCCAATCTATGGGTGGTACTTCTTTACCCCAAGCTTTTGAAATAGCTATCACGGCTGAAAATTGTTTAATCCAAGCAGGCATGATTGCTAGAAGGCCACCAATGCCCATCTTCCCTAGCCTTTAGCCCATTGCACCTGCACAAGTACCCCCATTTACTCCTATTCCCACCATATTGGCACCTCAGGCTAGTACTAGTGGTCAAGAGCTAAGAACAAGTTTCTCTCAAGAGCTGCAAGAGATAAAGAATAGTCAAGAAAGTAGTAAGCAAGAAATGACAAATTTGCTGCAAACTCTAAGCAAGGAGGTTAAAAATCTAAAGAATCAAGGTCAAGGAATCAGACCACCATTTCAGTCACAAGGCCAAGGTCCTAATTAGCAATATCAAAATTAGGGACAACCTTATCAACAAAATAGGCCATCATACCAAGGAGGGTATCAAGGACAAAGGCAAAGTTTTAATCAAAGACCATTCCAACCATATAACCCTGCACCTCTCAATTCTACAAATCCGGTTAGGGATATGGTTCCTAGTCAAAATAATATGGCTATGGATAATGAATGGTGTTTTCCTTGTAATCAGCCTCATAATCAGGCTACATGTTCAAATGGATGGATGAACCAAGCCTTAATGGTTTAGAATGCCTCACAAGCTCAATTAGAGGCTTCATCTAGTGGATCAATGCCTCAACAAGAACCACAAGAAAATGAGACTACTCTTTTCAATTGGGAGCAACTAGACTTCAATGGAGTCAATGACGAAGTTTCTTTTGTTTCCTATACAAGAGCAAAAAGGAGAGCTCAAGACATGGAGAGAGTAGACTCCAATGCCAAGGCCACTACATCTATAGAGCCACTACAACAAGTTACTCCCATCACACCTAAAGAGGTTCCTGTCATCACAAGCAAAGAAGCCCAAATTCCAAAAAAGGTGGAGCCCATCATTGTAAAAGCACAACCAAGAGTGCACATTGTGACACCTTTCAATATTGTAGACAACATGAAAGAGGTGAATTTCACCATGTCTATGTGGGACTCTTTGGCTATCCCAGGACAATCTGAGATTTTGAAGAACGCCATGACTAAAGTAGTAACTCCTCAACTTGCAAAAGAAGCTGCAAAGCCAGTGTTGGTTAACACTGATCAAGAAAAGGAGGCTCCCAGTAGCAAATCCAAAGGCAATGCCACACAAGGTAGGAACTCAAAGCCACCTCCATTTTATGTATCTTTAATCATTGGAGAATCTTTAGTACATAATTGTATGGTAGATAGTGGAGCTACTAGCACTGTAATGCCTAAGAAAGTAGCTGACCAATTAGGACTTAAATATGAGCCCTTCCAAAAGAAGGTAACACAGCTTGATGGATCCTTAGTTAGCACTATAGGTGTGGCTAGGGACACCAGTTTAATCCTACATGCTAGTCCTAATTTTCCCATCCTCCTTGATATATACGTCATAGATCTCCCTGCATTATTTGCTATATGTCTTTCAAGGGAGTTTATAGCCAAGATAGGAGGCTACCTATCTTTAGACTGGTCTTACATGATTTTTCATACAAGATATGGTACCAAGGTTACCATTAAATCAGAACCATTAGCAGCACACCATATAGAGCCATATGTGTCCAATACCATCAATGTAAATTGCCCCATATTAATGACAGTGACTTCCAAACCATTAGTGAAGCAAGCACAAATATAGAAAGTATCCCTGATATTCTTCTAGATGAAAGAGCTTCAGAGGCCCAAGAAAATCTTATTTGGGATTTTGGTCTAGGAAGCTACTTGATACAAGAAAGTGGAGTCATAGAGCCAAGCCTTCTCAAAGAAGATACTGATTCAGAGGATCAGAGCAATCAAGTTTGGGAACTATTTTTTGATGGAGCTAGAAGTAGACATGGGTCTAGTGGTGGTGCTATGTTAGTGTCCCCAAAAGGAGAAAGGTATTATACTACCTTTAGATTTAGTTTCTCCTGCACTAGAAACACTGCAGAGTATGAAATCCTAGTCAATGAACTAGAATGGGCTAGAAAAGGAGGGCTTAAGGCCCTAAAAGTTTATGGAGATAGTGAATTAGTTGTCAGCCAAGTAAGAGGGATAAGTGCAACCAAAAATGACACTTTGAAAGCATACAAACATAGAGTTTGGGATGCAATTGAAGATTTTTGTGCTTTCAATATTGGTGCTATCCCTAGGAGACTAAATCAAAATGTAGATGGATTGGAGCAGCCTATTGCTTTCTTTAGCAAAGGTTTAGAAGAGTATGAATAGAGATACTCTTTTGTAGAGAAACATGTACTTGCTATGGTAAAGAGCCTTAAAAAGTTTAGATATCTATTGACCCATAGCAAGGTACACTTGAAAGTTACTCATCCAAGTGTCAAAGAATTTTTGCTTTTCAAGGACCTAAATGAGAAAAGAGCTGGTTGGATCACCAAGGTGATGGAATATGACATAGTTATCCAAACCACCAAGCTGGTTAGAGGATGACTTGTTCTTTTATGAATCTATGCATCTTAAAAGGACACCACTGTGATCCTTTCTAAAAAGAATCTCATCTATCAACACAAAAGGAATAGATTGTAATCTATAATATCTTCTTTTTGCTGAATCCAAACCTGCAAGACATTGTCCTATCTTCAAGTAATGAATCATGTTAGGCAACCAGCTTGTTGCCTTGACTTGTTCTTTTGTAGAATGCACAACCAAAGAACAAGTCAAGGCACAACAAAAGAACAAGTCAAGGCAACAAGCTGGTTGCCTAACATGATTCATTACTTGAAGATAGGACAATGTCTTGTAGGTTTGGATTCAGCAAAAAGAAGATATTATAGATTACAATCTATTCCTTTTGTGTCGATAGATGAGATTCTTTTTAGAAAGGATCACAGTGGTGTCCTTTTAAGATGCATAGATTCAGAAAAGATAGCTGATGTCCTATTTGAGTTTCATTATGGACCTTCTGGAGGTCACTTTTCTCCTAGGACTACTACTTTTAAAATCATGAGGGCTGGATACTATTGGCCATCTATCTTTAAGGATAGCCATGACTATGTAAGAAGATGCATCAAATGTGCTATGTTTGTAGGAAAAGAAAGGCTTACAGCCTTGCCCCTATAGCCAGTCAAAACAAAGCAACCTTTCATGAAGTGGGGCATAGAATTTATTGGCATGATCAATCCTTCCTCTAGTGCAGGACATAAGTGGATAATCACTGCAACTGATTATTTAGCTAGGTGGATAGAGGTAGTTGCTTTAAAAGAAGCAAATGAGAGTGCTGTATTAATTTTTTATGATGATATAATCCATAGATTTGGCACTCCAGACTCTATAATATTAGATAATGCATTAGCATTTACGGGCCTTAAGGTCTCAGAATGGGAAATTAGGAATGGTATTTACCTGAATACAAGTTCAAATTATTACCCTTAAGGCAATGGTCTAGTAGAATCAACAAATAAGAACTTGATTAGGATAATCAAGAAAACCCTGCAGGATAACCAAAGGGATTGGCATACTAAACTCAAGTCTGCATTATGGTTAGATAGAATTACCCCAAAGAAGATCATTGGTAATTCTCCTTACATGATAATATATGGTAAAGAAGCTAAGTTATCCATTTCAACTAAATTACCAGCTCTGGACTTGGCCACTCAATATGCTCTATTTGAAGAAGGAGATCCCTTGCAGATCAGATATGCTCAGTTAATGGAGTTAGAGGAAATCAGAAAAAAATCCATGAAAGATATGGAGTTCCATCAGATTTAGACAAAGAGAAGTTTTGATAAGAGAGCCAGGGTCAGAAACTTCAAAGTTGGGGATGTAGTCCTCATGTGGGATGAGTTCAGATCCAAGCCTGGTAGACATACAAAATTTGATTCATTTTGGGGTGGACCATTTGTTATAACAGAGTGCAAGGGGTCTAATGCTTTTCAACTATTAGCCCTTGAAGGAAATGCCTTGCCAATATTAGTGAATGGTTTCCACTTGAAGCCCTATTTTAAGGTTAGTCCTTCCTTGCAAATCTCTGTAAATATTTCCCCTGCTTTCTTTCCCTATTTTCTAGGTTAGTTTCTTGCTTTTCAAGAAGTGCCTGTGCACAAGTTTGTCTCTCTGGTCCTAGTTTTGTCTCTCTATCAAAGTTTTGTGTTCCTGAAATAACCCCATGCCCAATGGATTGCTTTAAGGCCACTGGTTTTCCATGTCTAGCAAGCTGACGTCCAGCAGAAAGTGCCAAAATATTGCCCTAATTTTCCTTCCATTCAAATTTGGCCCTAGTTTTTATGTCAGACCTCCATCTCCTCAATCTTGTGAGAACTCCAAGAAATTTCATAGGTTTATCTACTTCCCTCTGGTCTCTGCAACTATTTATAGGTCCCTAGCTAGGTGAAAAGTCCTTAAAAAATTCATAAACTAGCTGTTATAGGCCAAACCCTCAAAAACCCTAAGCCCTGTTTTAATTCTTTGTTACTTTATTGGTCACTTAAAGCTCCCCAATACCCATGTGTGCTTTTATCCTATTGGCTAGTCACTAATTCCTTTTGTTCTCTGGCGGTTACCTTCCCTTTTGGGCGAATCAATGAATGCCTTGTTCACGTAATATCTCAATGTTTCACAGTCACCACTAAATAGCTAGTGACTTAGCGAGCGGTTAACATTTCCTTTGGTCATGTGGTTGCTTAATGATTCAGTGGTCTCAAATAAATGGGGGGTCCCAGCTATGAAGATCAATGATTGGTGTATCTTCACATAGCCTTTTTCTGACACATGCGATCTTACACCGACCATTGGATCTTCCAAGTCTACAGTGCATCAAAGCTTTAGTGGGTCCATTACCATGTCATCCTATGTGGAAGCTCCTAATTGGCTGAAGAGTTGGGATGTGTAACCTTGTCAGAGTGAGCTTGACAGACTATGTTCCTTTTAATCCTATGGCTGGCGCATGATCTCATGGGTTGTGTCAGAGCCATGAGATCATGCGCTGGCCATCAGATTTGCCAAGTGTTCAAGTCCTATCAATGGGTCCAATGCCAGGTCAGGGTGATATGCCATCTTCTTATTAGCTGAAGTAAAGATGAATGTCAGGTGGGACTAGTGCTGCGTGTTGCTAACTTTCTTGAATATGATTGGTTACTATGTGGTGATGAGGATTTGTAGGTGGACCCGTGTGTCAGTGGGGTCCCAGTTCTAAAAGGATCTATGGTTGGTGCATGATCAAAAGGAATATTCGAGGCACATGAGATCATGCACCTGCCATTGGATTGGAATCTTGTCTTTAGTGGGTCTGATGTCAGAGAAGTGTCGAGGTGTTGCTGATAGGGCAGTCAGTGTGAATAGAAGTTTGACAAGTGGCAAGTCTAGGCCCAGGGTTAAAGTAAGTTCTTCGTAACTTAAGAAAAGAAAATCAAGTGGGTCTAGGCTGGTAAACATGCTGATATGCTCGATTCTCATTGGTCCAAGCATGTCGATGTGGATTTTTTGACTTTTCAAGGAGGTTCACGACTATTGTAAAGTTGATCTGGGCCATTCATTTGCTGGGAGATAAAAGACATCTACGGTCACATTTTAAAATGACCCGCTAGCCATTAATATTTGAATTTGAATATCTTTGCAAGGGTTTTACTTTTTTCTACTCTTTCGGCCATGCACGACATTGGGTAGCTCAGGAATTAAATTCTCAAGATGGTTGTGGTTGTGAAGATGATAGAAGTGACTATTGGTTGACGTCTGTAGGGTCCTTTGCCATGTTTTCATGATAGGAGGTTCTAGAAAGAGTTGACACCACCTTTTGAATGGTATTGTTACCCAAGGAAATAAGATTAGATTGTGAGCCTTCATGGCTTAGTGGAGTTGCAGGTGGGTAAATGAGTCGAGGTTGTTGTGTCTATAGGTGAGTTCAGTACAACAAGATCAACATGCAAAGGAAGATTTGATCTGATTGTCGGTGTTCTTAGAGTTTTGATGATGGTAATCAATGTACCTTTAGGGTTTGATTATTGTATTATAAAATCTTGTAACCCTAGTTAGGTTTTTTGAGTCTTGCCTATGTGCAGTTGAGTTGCTATATATTGTATTTTTAGAGCTTTTGAGCTCAGAGAGTTCACATTTTGTAAAGGAGAGAGTCCACTTTTGAAAGAAAGTCATCCTTTCTCAGAAGGCTATCTGTGGTATCTTCTCTACCCTCTGGTCTTCTACTCTTTGTAATCTCCCATTGATTATACAGGCAACTTTAAGGTATTTGTGGCATTCTCTCTATCCCTATCCTTTCATTATTTGGATAATCTCTTAATGAATTGAAGTCTATGCATGTTTTCATTGACAACTTAGGGTTCTTGATCCCTCTTACTTTTTGTAATTGTGTGTGTTATTGTGTTTGATCATATTTAAATGTTTTGTGGGTATACTTCAGCCCCCTAATAGTCTTGTCTCAATCCTACACTAAGTTGCAGAAGTGAATGTCTGCTTGCAGGTCATAGGTTGTGTCTTATGTTCAGGCCGTCCTATGAAACACTTATGCAAGCCTATTCAGTAAGTTGTGACCTACTAGACCTAAGCCTTTCATTGATTCTATCCCTCTATGCTGCAATTCATACCCTAATTTTGGTGTATCACCTAGTAGGTATTTTTCTTTCAGTCATTTCCCTTTCAAAGCATTCCTTCTATCCCTTTCCCTCAAAAGTTTTACTTTTCCTGTCAAGATGCAAATTAAGGTGATTATCCAAGAGGAACCAGCCTAGAACCTGGAGGTCTCATCTTAGTTAGCATAGGTCCCACAACTTGGAGATGATTCCCATGTTATACTAGGTTATCAAGACTACGAGAGCTTGAAAAAAGGGTGCAAACTTAGTGTATAACAGTTGATGACTCTTGTAGTGAACTACACACCCAAGTGTTGTTTTTCATGAATTATGAAAGAATCTATAGTTCATTCTCATAATTGTAACCAAATTCATATGACATGGAAATTTTCAATTTATTGGTTGATGATTTTATCTTCGTAGATACTTTAGTTGATAGTGGATGTCCTGCTGGGTCTTCAATCTCACTTTCAGATTTGGCATGGTCTACAATAGTTATTTAGTTGCACGACTATTTGTGGAGAAACTTTTACTTGAGGGATAGTCCACATGGGATGATTATCTTTCTAGTACAAAGGTATAGTGACAATATGGATATCATTCTTATTGCTGACCTGGATTATAGAAACAACATTTGGTGGCCTAATGAGTCAATTTACGTGCCTATTAGAGTTGATTTTGGCATATTTTGGATGGACTACTTATTTAGATGGATGTTACAGGAAGATGGTATAATGATAAACATCTATTTTTGGACGGATAGATTGCTTTGGGATTTGGGTGTTGATAAGATAAATATTCTATTTCTTATGGATCATGATGAGTTTCTTCACAGCTTGAGGCACAATGTTGTTATTTTCAGAGTGACGCAATGGATTTGTGAAGCAATGTCTTTGAGATTACTTTGGGATCCAGAGATTTTATTGATGAATGATTTACATCTGAAAACATTTCTTCATGGTATGGTAGGTTTTGATTTTAGTTGTTCCAGAATGTGTTATAGAGATACTTGAAAATTTATATGGGATCCTAGTATTGGTATGTAGATTCATGATTTCTTAAGGACAAGTAATCTCTAAGGAGGACAGATATAATGTCCCTTTTTTGGGACTAGTGACACCTAAAATTGCTTCTAGGCCCCATGACTCTTTGGGAATTTTAGTGAATATGGACCAAATGTGTTTCACGGAATGACCTCTAGGATTTCAGAAGCTAAATCTTCATGTTGGTTTAAGGAAAGGGTAGGAAAGTGAAGAAATTGAAAAAGGTGATATGCTAGAGCTTTTAGAACATTTTAAAATGCACAAGCTATCCCATCATAAAATAATGAGGCTTACTTCAAACAATCTCTCTAAGACATAGTCACAAGCATTCAATGTCCTTAGAGATAGATATAAAAGGATCATACAATGACTATTACCAAATGGAGAAGCAAAGCATAATCTACTTGATAACACTAGAGATGCATCTGCTAAGTTAATGAAATGACACAAAACCCTATTTAAACATCAAATCTAAAATACACAAAGGGTCAAGAACATGATTGACTAAGTAATATCAATTCAAAATGTTTAGAATATGACTTAAGGCTTATGACTAGTAACCTTTCAAAATCTACTAAGGTTCTCTGTTACTTTCCCTAGTTCTAAGATGAGAGTGATTTAATCACTTGACCTCCTCTCCCCTGTGTTTTACAATACAACATTTTGAGCTTTATAGTAGCTCAGAGTGATTGACTGCACCTATCAAAATACTATTCAGAATATCTTCAAGGTGTTTAATTATGCAGAGCTAAGTGAATGCGATCCCCACCATCAACCCTAAAAAATGGATAGCTAGCACCTACTCTCCTAGTGGAAAGAGACCATGTACTTCCAAGTTGGTAGATAGAACACATCACAACCATCAAGCCTCTGATCACTCTTCCTAACAAGCCACACTATCTCTGCACAACATCATGACAAACACCTGTGCCTCAAATTAAAAATTGGAAACTAATGTAGGAGAATCTTGGGGTAGTTGGTAATCCTATATCAACCAAAAAATATATTTGTGTTTGGTTTTGGTTTTTGGTGGTATCTCAGTTGGAGACCTAAGATTCTCGGTCTCTTTGTGTTGGTTCTCGATTATAAGCTTTTTTAGCTTCACTGATGGAGCTCGATGGATGGTGGTCACTCAGTGATGGTTCTCAGTTGGGATTCTACTTGGCTTCACCGATGGACTTGGTGACTTAGTGTATTTTTTGCTTAATTATGGATTTTGGTGCTCACTTACCGATTGGGTATTGATGTTTATTACTGGAACTTGGTATTCTTGTTGACCAACTTGTTTATTTAGATGAATCAGCTTGGCCAATTGATGCATTTAATTTGGGTCATGCTCCTCGAGTTACAAATTGACTCTTGGACATGTGGGGACCTAAATCTAGCATGTTGCATTCTTCTATGTGGATCTGATAACTATTTGAAGGCTGAAATGAAGAAATAAGACAATTGATGGTTTGTAATTAATTATTGTTGTAAGCTGACTTATGGCTGAAGTAGTATAAATGCATGAGTTGGGGTAGTTGTTGAAGGACACAAAATTGGAGGGATAGTGACTGCATCCTAAAAGATCTTAGAGACCATATTGTTTTTCTGATATTTGTAATAACAGAGCTAGTAGTTCGAGTGCTTGGAGACAAGGAGATTTATTGGTGGCTTGTGAGATCAAGTTTAGATCTATCTTTGTGTTCTACCAATTTTTTGACATGTTGTAGACATGGACTAGCTAGGATCCTTATTGATCTTGTTGTGATTCTGATGTATTTGGCCATAACCAAGAAGGCCTTACAACTCGACATATATCTTGTAAGCTTAGTTATTGATAATAAAGATTTTTTTATGATTATATCTTTTTTGTATGTTGAAATTCCATTGTATTATTGATTTTGGCTACAAGGGTTGGACTGTCCTTAATTGGATCCACCATCCTTGAATGCATTAGAAACTATGTGTATGATTCATATGCATGCAAAAAAGAAGCACGCATTAGTTCTCTTTTGAAAGAAAAATGCCTTTGTCAACATCTATGAGGATTCCACATGGAAATAGGGTATAAAAAATTTCTTGAACCAATACTATTCCCTCCTTAAAGACCCATAGGATGAGTACATATCACCCTCCACACTTTCATGGAACATCACTTGGGCCTACCAACATCAAAATCATCAATAGAGAAAGGGGATGCGTGACACACAGGCACAAAATGTTTGGGAACTCAAATCTATTTTTGTCCCAAACAATATTGAGTCGACACATAGTAGAGTGCACTGATTTGAAACACAATGCTACTAAGAAGAAAAGGGGAATCAATAACACACATCACAACTTAGTGAAATTTGATTCATATTTTTGATGACTTGATAGGGAATCTTGCCTCTGTGATGGGAACCCAAGAATCTCTAGTTTCGTAGACCAAGGATCTTATCCATTGAGGTACAAAATCACTTGGCTAACTATCTTCACGAATCACTAAGAAAATTCCAAGACCGTGAACACCTATGCATAGAAGGGCATGAATTAGAGCTCTAACCCTAAAAGAAAGTAATAGTATTCATTCAAACACAGATCAAGTCTAAAGACAAAGGATCACCCCCATGTCCAAGTAGAGATTCTGAAAGAAAGAAAAAAGAAAGATAATGTTAGCCCAAAAATACCAAAAGAAAACCTCTAAAATATGGAGCGAAATCAGCCGATGGATGCCTTCAAGAAAAGAGTACATCAAGAACTTGGAACCAAAAATCATATCAACTTTGACCTTATAATGAAACTTTACATTTGATACCCTACAAAGGTAACATGTTTATATCATATTCAAGATTAATCAATCATTACGTGAAAGAAAATCATCTAGGGATCTGGTGTGTGCAACTAGGTTAATTCCTTCCTTTACCAATAGGAAGAGATGGTCTCCACTTGCTCACTATGCTATGTGGGTGAGGTTTTGTCCCATCACCAACTAGATAGAGATTTTCTTCCAGTCATACATTTATATCCACAATGAAGTTATCACCTCAACAACCATTAACATTGCTCTACTTCCAGCCGAGTTTCCATAGCCCCGATAAAGTTGCTAACTTGACCTGAAATTTGCATCCCAATTTTATTTTTATTTATTTTATTTTCTTCAACTTTAATTATGCCTTCTAATTTATAATGCATGGATGACCATGACATCATCCCTTTAGTCTGGCTATCAAGGTGGTAACCAGATAAGCCTATGATTTTTCACCTAGTATACAAAGGAAATACATCTCATCTCCATTAGTATAGGTATTAAATGTTTAAGCATGCATAATACACATTGGAGGTCACCAATTTCATGAAATGACTTAGAATTAATGCTTACATGATATGAAAAATAAGCCTACATGTACCAAATATCAAATGTAATTTTTCATTTTGAGCAAAAAATTAATAGGATTAACTCATGTTCAAAGCTCAGGAAGTACGATCCTTCTTTGACAACAACACCAACCAACATGAACTTGGCTTGATGTCCATAAAACTTGATCAAGTGGAAACCTTTGGGAAATGGGTAATGTACCTTTTTGCAAATCTTGGAAATATTCTTTCAATGGGATTGAATGCAACATGCTTGTGGTCGTAAATGCTTTCTCTAGAAAAGGTGATCGCTCTTTGACAGTTGGTACAGTGTTTACAAGCCTTTCGATAATAAGAGAAAAGCCTTAGATTATTTCAGCCTAGAAGCACAGATACCCTAGTGAGGTTAGAAATCCCAATCCATCAAGATCCCTTTCTAGGTCTCATAGATGATGACATGTTGGCTGCATTGATAAAAAATAATGATAAGTTAGTTCTTGCAGCTATGAAATGGGTACTTGGGAAAGATTTTTTTGGAAAGAATAGACCATTATAGGTTGAAATATAACATTTCATCTTTCTTTTTTGCTTCCCTTCTAGATTTGGGAGAGTTTAGAGATACCATTATCTTTCTGGCTGAGGGCTTGTTTGGCAGATTTTACTATGAGGGGTTTGAGGATGTGCTTGCAGTTGCATGATATGGCATGGGGTTTCCTTTGGAAATTGACCTTAGAATTCACCTAGAGATGGGCATGGAGGTTCCATTTGTGCCATTAGTCATGAATTTTCTCTTCCACACTCTAGATGTTTATCATTGCTATGCAAGGTATGGAGTTGCATTTCTTAAGAGATACCTTGATCCCATTATGCCCATATCAGAGGAGGTACTGGAGGAGTTTCATCTGTGAGTAATGTTCAAACAAGTGTGGGACACACCAATAGAGTCCAATGGAGGAGAATCCTCTGACTTAGGAGGAAACAAGATGGGAAGCGAGGACAACTCTTAAAAATTGAAGTCTTGGCTCTGGAGATGCTTGATTTGTTCTTTGAACAAAATGATTTGCTTTTCTTTACATAAAAAATGGATATGGTATATATAAATGACAAAATAATTTTGATATTTTGAATTTTTTTAGTGTATATAGGTAGAACTAGTAATATACAAGATTTTTCTTTGTTTATCTCAGTTCTTACATGAAAATTTATCTTGTCATTCCTTTTCTCTTTTATTTCTTTAATCTTTTATATATTGGAGCTTTCTTTTTAAAGAAATACAAATATCATAGCATAGGACTCCATTATTGCATACAAAATGGTAATAAAGTAGGGAATACCTTTCCAGGATGCGCAAGGAGGGGAAAAGATCTACACAAGATAAACTTACGCTTTTGGAAAAAAATATGGGTTATTATAGAAATAATTTATAATTATTATTTAATATAGAGGAAATCATAATTGACAATGATAATATTGAAAAAATGATTGTGAATAACATGGGACTTATACGGAACACTAGGGGATGCAAGCCCTTGTGTGGAAGTACTTATTGAGACAAAACAAACATGCACCACATGGAAACAAGCTACCCTTATGGCTGAATTTTTTCCTCTTTTCTAAGAATTCCAACACCTCAGGGAAAAATAAATATATAAGGGTAGTGACTTCCCTAAGAGTGATATGTCAGAGGTAAGGAGGAGGTAACTTACCTCCTCCTCTATCCTTATGCATAACAACATATGAACCTTATCGGTCAGGCCTCTTGGAATGAAATCCACTTAGAGAAACTTGTTTTTTTTTTGCAAAGAAGATTCCTTATGGGGCATCCTCTTGACGGTGTTAGGTCAGAATGATTGACCCAAAATGGAATCACCACTATTGAATGTAATGTATGGGGGAAATGTGAGATCTGCTTCTAAATCCAAATTCCCAAGGGAAAGATCCAATTTGATCAACCAAAAGGTTAATGCACAATCGAATCAATCTATGGAGAATATGAAAAATGAAGAAAACCTTATATTTCCCTATAAAGGAATTCTACTTGAAATTTGAAATAATTGAAAAGCAAATACTAACCTCAAAATAGGGCAAATATAGAAAATATCAATTTCTAATTTCTGTGTATACTTTCGGGCAATTTTGCAACTTGTTTTGAATTGGAAATGCCAAGATGAAGAAAACCCAAAAATCTTTTATCTTTCTGACACCAGGTAGTCTTTGACCCTCATAAAAGGTCAAAGGCTACATTCTTATTCTGAAGGTTGATTTTGACTTTGTTTGCAGATCTCGGAAGTTCTCCAAAAAGGGTATCCAAATCCAATCTCAGATCCAAAATTCTGCACCTGCACTTGCAAGAAAAAGGGGGTTTTGTTGTTTGTATGGGGGGTTTGCCTTGGTCAAACCCCAATTTAGGAATTAACCCTAAAATTGAATTGAAATATAATGTTCATAAACAAAGCAAATGAAATAATTCACCTTGCTTATGTTGAAGTCTTTGTAGAGGATTCAAATCCTTAAATCCACAAGTAGGGATGCTTCAAAATGAATGTAGGATGTCTCAAATCAATGGCATTTGATCTTCAACACCAATCTTGAATAAATCTTTGCATATGAGGAGGCTTGGATGAATGTAGAAGGATGGATCTTCAAGGGGGCTCCAAAGAGATTGAATCCTTCAATGGCTAACAATGGATCTCCTTGATGGATGATTGAATGGATGCTAGGCTTGAAGATGAATGAATGCTTGCTTTCTTTCCTTCTCCTTCGTGCTTGCTTGATTTCACTTGAGAGCTTGAGAGATTTCTTGGTGAGAGTGGATGTGAAAATGAGAGAGGAAGGCCTCTTTTTATAGTTAACTAGGGCACAAACTTCTAGAGAAGGCTGACATTGGGGAATTAAATCCCAATTAACCTTAAACCTACTAAATGGACCCATATTAAATGCAATTTAAAGATTTACCATTTTGAAATCCAAAATGGCTGAGCCGGAGGCAGGAAAAGAATATTTCCGAAACCCGATGCCTGGATATCAGAAAAACTTGAAATTTGAATTGGGGGTCAGGGATGAGGTTGAATCTTCCCTAGGTCAGGGTCAAGGTTGACTCTAACCTTGAGGTCAAAAACCTTAGGACCCTAGCCCAAAATGTCAGGAAATGCAGATATAAAGTGAAAAAAGGGTGCAGAGAGAAGCAGAACAGGGGGAAAATCTAGATACATGCAAAGACCTAATCAAGGTGTTTAACATGACCCCAGACCGCTTAGTTAGAGGGATAAACACTCTTATCATGGAAGTGCTTCCATTTTAAGATGATACATTAAGCCCCCACTTTAGCAAGAGTATGGACTCGATGCAAACTCTTGGTAAAGAAGATCTGAATGAAAAGATAATCTTATCATAATCCAAGGGACAAAGAGAAACCTCAAGCCCCCAGTGACTCAAGTCTTCATCAACTCCCATATCACAATAAGAGAGACATCTCTAGAGAGAGAAAGAAAGAGTGTGATTATCTCACCCAATGAGAACTTATGTCCCATTGTGAACCACACAAGGAAACAACACTACTGGAAAGATGGAATTGAACTGCCTATTGAATGTGGCTACTCACTAGTTAGCCCATCAAGGATTTACCCTTAGGAATATTCTATTCCATAAGAATAAAACAAAAAAAAAGAAGAGATCCAGTCTTAAGGATACCTTCGACCTTAAGGGATCAAAATGTATGTATATTTGAAACTGGAGGGATCAAGAGATCCTAAAATATAAATCCATGCTTCAAGGATTAGTCACTAATCCAAAAAGGGGGAAAAGGTATCTTGAAAAATATGTGCATATCAAAAAGTGTGTGTGTGCAATAGGTGAGAAGAGCGTATGCCCCCATGTTAAAGTCATTGTTGACACTTTAACAGGAGAAATGGCTTTAATGGAAACATAAACAACTCCACTAATTATGTTTCCACGTCGAGATGCCCCCAAATGAAGACAAATCAAGGAAAATATCACAGAAACATACAGAGAACATAGAAGGGATCTACCTACCATGGGGTTAGTATGTTCATAAGATAATATATATATGATATTATTGCAAATGAATTGACATCATTCCCTAAAGAAAGTAGAACTAAGATCACAAAGGAGGAAAGATCACATAAGATATATGAAGGAGAATCTTTTCAGACCATGACATGGAGACCAAAAATATTTAGTGCTACCACGTCTCGAATCCAAGCAAATTACACAAGGAAACATTTATGAACAATAGCACAATTACAACATAACATTAAACAATGCATAAAAGAAAAGACATACATATAGAGGAATTTGAACAACAGTTTCAATTCCTTTATCACCTTGTACCGAGTAACAAGGATCCTATAAAAGAATCTAACAACATTTAGCAAACACATTATGGGAGAAACACAGTATAGAAGGAAAAAACAAAACAAAGCTACCATGAAGGACAAGCTGATCAAGCATGCTGCCTACTCTCCCCATCTCATTGTATATCATTTAGGGAAGGTGGGTAACTCACAAGAGGGACTATATCCAACACACTAGGAATGATAGCCAGTTCCAAACAAGGATCCTCTTGAGAATCATAATGTTTGACACTAGGTGTAAGAGTTAATTGTGATGAAAGCATATTAGGTAAATCAATGTCAATAGTCTCATATTCATCATTAACATCATTAGTATCATCAAGAGTATCTTCTTCATCCAAATTAATCAAAATAGGATCTAAGATATGAATAGAATCATCATAATCATGCATCTTAACATTATTATTATTAACAACTTCTTCTAACACATCATGCATAGATTTATCCGAAGAAGGTAGAGATATTTGAAGAACATAATTACGAGCTTTAACATGAGCACGATGATTTTTACGATGTTCATTGGTAGATTGATTACATTTTGATTTATTTGAAATAGGTTGAGAACTAGGAGGAACCATCACTAGATCCTTCATAGGTTCTTTAGGAAGATCAATAGGATTATCAACAATAGGAGGAACAATCACAAGATCTTTCACAGGTTCTTTAGGAAGAGTGATAGAAGGAACTTGATTAACATAACTAGAAACCATAGTTAAAGGAGGTATAGAAGGTGTAGGCAAAAGAACAAAATTAAGATCCATAGGAGGTATGCTTAATTCAAGAATCTTGTGATGTTTATAAGCTTGATATGAATGGAAAATATTATCAGGTCAAGGAGGACATGAATTAGGTAATGAAGGCCAAAAGAAATCAAGAGCATCAAAATCTCTAGGCCTAGAAGGTTGATATAAACTATGATTAACTTTCTTCACTTCTTCATCATGAATAAATTTAAGACACTTGTGGATAGGTGAAGCAACAACATGCATGGTTTATAACCAAGGCAAACCTAGCTTAACTTGAAATTGATCAGAAGTAGGAACAACAACAAAGGTAGTGTTCACAATTTTTCCACAGAGTTCAACTGGTAAAGTAATAGGACCAAATGATGGATAAAGAAAACCATTGCAAGTTTGAATCCACACATCTGATGTATCATAAGAACCGCATTGTAAACTTTTCATAAAAATATTTTCTTCAATAATAACATTGACTAAGGATGTAGGATCAATAAGAAAACCACGAGTAGGTTTTTGAGAAATTCTAACATAGATGTAAAGGGGACCATCGGGAGCTTTAATAGTCTCACAGTCATCAAAGGTAATCAAGAGTTCCCAAGGTATTTTATTCTTAGGTTGTTGTCGAGGTTTAGGTTGAGTTTTCAATTTAGGCTTAGGTTTTGGTCGAGGTTTGAGATTGAACTTGAGGTTAAATATGAGGTTGAGGTTGAGGTTGAGGTGGAGATACAAATTGACCAACATGCTCCACTTGATAAACAACATGATTGAGATCATCCATCTTTGAATCATACACAATTTCCATAGCAGATGGCTGAGCAATAGTATTAGTATCATGCGTAGGTAAATGATTCATATAAATTTGAAGGTTTTGATTAGGAGGAGAGACAAATTTGTTTCCACTACCATCAAGATTATCGACAGATAAGGCATTAGAGTCAATTAAGTCTTGAACCTTATATTTTAAAGAATAACATTTCTCAGTATCATGACCATTCTGACGATGATATTGACAAAAAGCATTTTGATCAAAAGATTTAGATGCAATCGTAGTAGGTAAAAGAGGTCGAATAGGAGGTAAAGTAATCATATTAGCAGTTAAAAACCTATTCATAATAGCATGTAAAGATTTAGAAAGAGGAGTAAATGTATGATTTAATCAAAAAGTAGTGGATGCAAAAGTGGCATTGTGAGATGCAACAACAACTTGATCAACAACTGCATTCACTTGTTTTTTTATCTTGACATAGTTATTGAATTTTTGAAATTTGTTTGGATTAGGAGTAGCATCACCCTTATCAACTAGAACATGAGCCATTGGAGTGTTGCTCTCAAATTGACTCACTTGTAATTGATAATGATGAAGCACTGCACAAAGTTGTTGAAAAGAGGCAAATTCAGTAAGTAGAATCTTATCTCTAATATCCTTTTGCAAATTTGAAATAAACATATGTTGAATATCAATATCAAGAACATGATAGGAAATCTAAGCATGCAAATGCTTAAATCTACCAATAAATTCAGTCAAATTTTCTTTAGCACTTTGTTTACAATGCATTAAATCAGTCAAAGACACTTGTAGACCAATGTTGTTTTGAAATTGTTGAATAAAGGCATTAGAAAGTTTTGGAAAGGAATCAATAGAATAAGGAGGCAAGGAACAATACCATTGTAAGGCCTTGTCATGAAAGGTTCTAGCAAACAGTTGTTGGAAAATGCAATTGAAACAATTGCTGTATTATCATTGATGTTAAACCTTAATTGGTAAGGCTATTGCTACTTAGGAAAGTATTATATCTATTGTATTCTCAACATTACTCGGCATAAACATGATTTCTCCATTTTTTTCTCAGTCAAGCCTACCATTTTATTCTTCAATCTTACTAGGATAAACAATACATTGTCTCATCATTGTACAACATAGTCAAGTACACTTTGTAATATCAAGATAACTCAACCTTTCCCTAGGTGCTATTGTTACCAACCTTGCCCCAATCCTTCACAATGACCGAGCAACAGTTAATTGTCGAGGAAGACAGTATAAGCTGAGGAAACATTTTTAGTAATGACCGAGCTTTCTACATGAAGACTGAGTAGTTGATCATAGTATTGACCGAGCATCAACATTTTTATATTTGAAGAGAATTTAGTTTTGGAGCCGACATTGTTGAATTCTTGGATTATGTAAAATGTGCTGAATTTATTTATTGATTGTTTGAAAGCATTAAATGCATTGTAAAATGTTTTATTGTAAATCTTTAAGATATTTGAGATGAAGCTGAAGAACATGAAGTGGGTAGATTCAATGAATTTGACCTAACCCTAAGATCTACGAATGAGATTGAGCGGCATAAGATGAGTTAACCTAATTGAGGAAAGTATTAAGGGAACCTGAGCATTAGATATGCATTTGCATGGGTGAAAAAGAGATTGCTGGAAGATCAGTAAAGTTTTATTGACTGTATAAGGAGAAAAGGTTGAAGGAGAATTGTGGTGGTTGCTTGAAGAAAAGTTTCAAGTAGATTAGAGATGGAGATGGAAAAGTTTCAAAGTCAATAAACCATCATTAGTGTATAGAATCAGATTTGATATTTGCAAAGTGAGTTGTATGTTTTTTAGATCAATATTGCTACTACTTTCTGACCATTGTAATAGTCAAAATCCTTTTAACAGAGGTTGACCTAACAGTCATATGTTAAATCCTTTGAACAAGGTTGCATTCTAATGGAGTGTATGTAAGTCCTATAACAAGGCTCACTTTTAACAGGGTGATTGAAATCCTTTAACCGGGTCACACCTAATAGTGTGTATTGTAACCTTTGATAGGGTTGGATTTTAACCGAAGTCACTTCAGAAGAGTGAAAATAATAGTAGCATGTTACAAAGTGGTTTTTCCCATATTGGGTTTCCACTATAAATCTTGGTGTTAATACTTGTGTGAATGTTTTGGTTTGAACATTTCTGTGTTTTACAAGTTAAGTTATAGTTGGGTAGTGGATTACAATGTTATATGTTTCTATTATTGAATCAGTGATGATTGAGTTTGTTTTGGTTATTGAATCTAACTTAAGGAAATTTTTTTTAAGTTTTTCTTATACATCAGGACCTGAGAACAACTAATTCACCCCCCCTCTCTGTTGTTCTAAATCATATTAACAATTGGTATCAGAGCTTTGTTGCTTATTATTAGTGTTTATAGAAATCAAGTTTAAAGGGACTTGAAGCAAATGATCAGGATGTATAAGGAGGTACCGAAGTTGAATAAGGAAAAATTCCATGCATGGCAAAGCTTGATGAAGCTGCATCTAGCTAGTATTGGTAACTTTGCAAAGTACTACATTGAGAATGGATATGTCTCACCTGTTGCACCTTTGACTGCCGAAGAAATGAGAGCTAAGAAAGAACATAATCAGGCAATGCTATTAGAGGAGAAAATGGGATTATTGATGATGAAACTATAATTGGGAAAGTAATAAGAACCCTGCATCCTATATATGCTATTAAGATCTCATCTATTCAGGAATCTAGATGCAACTTTGCTAATGTGCTTACTTTGGAAAGTTTGGTTGGTAAGCTAACTACTTTTGAACTCTCTAACTATGATAATTTCACTGTTGGTAGAATTGGTAATGTTAAATCTTCTTTCAAGTCACAACTAGTTCTGAACAAGCCAAAGAAAGAAAAAGAAAGATGCATTAGTGAAAGTGAAAGTGACACTTTTGATGAAGAATTGGAAGATCTAGAAGCTCTTGTGGCTAGAAGATTGAGAAGAGGAAAAGGAAGGTATAAAGGTAAACTCCCTATTATATGTTTTGCATGTAATAAAGTTGGTCATATAGCTGCTAGATGTCCTGACAGGAAGGATAAAGAAGATGAAAGAAAAAGAAAATGCAAAGACAGAAGAGATGATAGAAGCTACTGAAGGAACAAGGACTACAAAGGAAAAGGTAAGAAATCTTATTACATTGCTAAAGAAGAAGCTGACACTGATAGTGATGATTTTAAAATTGAGGTAGTCTATGTTGTAATGAAAGATGAATCTGATGAGGATGAGAAAACAGCATTGATATCCTATGTGAACAAGAATGATAAATGGATTATTGATAGTGGTTGTTCACATCACATGATTGGTGACAAAAATAAGTTTGAGACCTTACATCATTACAGAGGTTAAAGTGTAACATTTGGTAATGATGCACCATGTCCAATTAGAGGAAAAGGTTTGATTAAAATGACTGATAAGATATCTTGTGAAAATGCATATTGGGTTGAAGGTCTTAATTATAATTTGTTAAGTGTTGCTCAGCTCAACAAAACTGGTTACCGAGTGGAATTTCATCACAAGAAAGATAAAATATTTGATGCTACTGGAGAACTAATTGGAAGTGGAGATCAGACTAGAGGTAATTTGTTCTATCTTGACCTATCTGAAGAAACATGTATAATTTCACAACTTGATGATATTTGGTTATGGCATAAAAGACTATGTCATGTTAACTTTGACAATCTAGTAGAGATAAGTAAGAAGAAAAAGGTAAGAGGTCTACCTAGATTGAAGAAACCTGAGAATGTGATGTGCAAGGAATACCAGTTAGAAAAAATGACAAAGTCAAGTTTTAAGAGAAAATCCTTTACTTCTGAAAACATTTTAGATTTGGTTCATACTAACCTTTGTGGACCTATGGGTGTACAAAGTTACTGTGGTGCTAGATATTTTATCTTGTTTGTTGATGATCATACTAGGATGATGCATGTAATGTTTCTAAAAGAAAAATCTGCAGCTTTTCAATTCTTTAAGTGGTATTTGGCTAAGGTTGAGAAGGAGATAGGTAGGAACTTGAAATGTCTTAGATCTGACCAAGGTGGAGAATTTACATCAAATGAATTCAATTTGTTTTGCAATGATAGAGGAATTAAAAGACAGATGTCTACACCTAGAAGAACTCCACAGAATGGTATAGCAGAAAGAAGGAACAAATCTATCTTGGATTGTGCAAGGACATTGTTGATTGAAAAGAATGTGGCATAGAAATACTGGAAAGAAGCTATAAGCACTGCTGTCTAGACTCTTAATCGGGTACAGAAAGGTACAAATCTGACACCCTATGAATTATGGCATGGGCATGCATCAAGTGTTAAATACTTTAGAATCTTTGGAAGTAAGTGTTACATATTAAAAGACACTAGGAATGGAAAGTTTGATGCTAAGAGTGATGAAGGCATATTCCTAGGATATTGCACAAAATGTAAAGCTTATAAGTGTTTGAACTCTAACACTAACAAAATTGTGAAAAGTGTGAATGTGAAAATTGATGAGTATGCAAAAAGAAATGAAGTTGATAGCAAAAGAGAACCAGAAGATTATAGATCTTTTGTGTACATTCAGGAAGAAGAAGAGGCAAGTAACAGACTTGCACCTGATGCTGAGTCTCAGGTAAGCAATGCCAAGCGATAGACAGATGCTACTGAGCATCAGGAAAATAGTGCCAAAAGAGAACAAGAACATGCTGAGCTACAAGAAAATACTACCGAGTATCAGGAAGAGGTTTCCAAGCATTCAGAAGCTGAATCTGACAATATTGTTGGGGAACTTGATGAAATAGAGGAGAGAAGAGCTGAACCTATTTTGACAAAATATGTAAGAAGACATCACAAGCCTGAACAGATAAATGGAGACAAAAATACTGGAATTCAGACCAGAAGTAAGACTAAGGATCCAACATGCCTACTGTGTGAATTTGAACCCAAGTCAACTAGAGAGGCATTGGAGAATGAAGACTGGATACAAGCAATGAATGAAGAGATTGACCAGATTGAGAAGAATGATACTTGGACTCTGGTGCCGGGACTTGAAAACAAAAATGTTATAGGAACAAAGTGGGTGTTTCACAATAAGATGAATGAAAATGGTAAAATAACTAGGAACAAAGCTAGGCTGGTATGCAAAGGCTCTGCACAAGAAGAAGGCATAGATTATGGGGAGACATTTTCCCCTATAGCTAGATTGGAAGGAGTAAGAATTTTTCTTTCATATGCTACTTATAAAGATTTCAAAGTATATCAAATGGATGTCAAGTTTGCATTTTTAAATGGTATACTAGAAGAAGAAGTTTACATAGAGAAACTAAAAGGTTTTATTGATCCAAATAGAAGACACATGGTGTGCAAACTAAACAAAGCACTATATGGATTGAAACAAGCTCCCAGAGCATGGTATGAGAGGTTGCACAACTACTTGATATAGATTGGATTTTCAAGAACAAATGATACAAGCAATCTATACATGAAAGATGAAGAAGGTAAAGGTATCTTGTTGGCAAAATTTTTTGTTGATGACATTATTTTTGGTGGACAAGATGCATTGTGTAAAAGAGTTTCAAATGAAATGAAAACTAAATTTGAAATGAGCATGTTTGGTGAGATCAAATTTTTTGTTGGTTTACAAGTATATCAGATGAAGAACGAAATTTTCATTACACAATCTAAGTATGTTAATGAAATACTGAAAACTTTTGGGATGGAAGATGCTAGACCAGTGAGTACTCCTATGATTACTAGACTAAAGTTATCTAAGAATGATGATGCTACAGAAGTGAATCAGACATTGTACAGATCCATGATTGGAAAATTGCAGTACATTGTACATAGTAGACCGGATATTGCACTAGTTTTTGGGATTGTGGCAAGATTCTCTACCAATCCTAAGGAAAAAAACATGATGGCTATGAAAAGAATTATGAGATACTTGAAAGGAACTATTGACTATGGTCTATATTATAAGAAGGATGACAAATTTGAACTCAGAGTTTATACAGATGCTGATTGGGTAGGAAATGTAGATGATAGAAAGAGTACTAGTGGTGGAGCTTTCTTTCTTGGATAGAGATTAGTCTCTTGGATGAGCAAGAAATAGAATTACATTTCCTAATCTACTGCCAAGGTCGAGTATGTTGTTGCTACAGTAAACTGTTCGAATTAGGTGTGGGTAAAACAATTGTTGATAGGCATGAAAGAATAAATCACTAAACATGTTGTTATTATCTGTGACAACACAAGTGCTATCAATATTTCTAAGAATCCAGTGATGCACACTAAGACCAAGTACATAGCAATAAAGTATCACTACTTGATAGAATTAGTACAAGCTAAAGAAGTCCGAATGGAATATGTGAATACAAAAGAATAATTAGTAGACATATTCACTAAAGCTTTACCTAGAGAAGCTCATGAGTATTTGAGAAGTCAATTAGGGGTCCTTCCCCTAACTGAGGCTGCCTAGTCAAGCTAGGAGCATTGCATCAAATATGCTACAATAGAATATTTGACAAATTGATGCAGAAGATTGTCACAATTTTGGACTGGCCTAGAGTTGTGAAAAGGAGCAAAGCCAAGGAATCAGTCATAAGCAAGATGAGAGAGGAAGAAACACTGATCTACATAGATATTATCTAGATCTGATGGATGTATGTTTTAGTTGCTACTTTGGAATTTTTGTTAAAGAGGGAGATGAACTGATATGATAACACATGACACCGAAAAGTAAGGGTAATGAACTAAAATGAAAGATCAGGATACAGGGAGATCTAAATACTTCTGACAGTCACATAAGTGAGGCTTATAGGATACTGAATTAGAATGAAGCTAAGGATATTATAAATAATTCTCTGATGAACAGATAAGTTTTTTTTGGATTGGTTGGTAATCCATGTGTTATTTAGGTGATATCATATGGTGTTGCCATCAATGCCAAAGAGGGAGATTGTTGGAAACTGCAATTGAAACAATTGTTGTATTATCATTGATGTCAAACCTTAATTGGTAAGACTATTGCTACTTAGGAAAGTACTATATCTATTGTATTGTTGTGAAGGATTGGGGCAAGGTTGGTAACAATAGCACCTAGGGAAAGGTTGAGTTATCTTGATATTACAAAGTTTACTTGACTATGTTGTACAATGATGAGACAATGTATTGCTTATCCTAGTAAGAATGAAGAATAAACTGGTAGGCTTGACTGAGAAAAAAATGGAGAAATCATGTTTAAGCTGAGTAATGTTAGTGTCGACCAAGTCAGTGTATGCTGAGAAAAATTCTAGTGTCAACCGAACAATAGGTAATTACCGAGGAAGACAGTATAAGCCGAGGAAACATTTTTAGTAATGACCAAGCTTTCTACATGAAGACTGAGTAGTTGATCACAGTATTGACTGAGCATCAACATTTTTATATTTGAAGAGAATTTAGTTTTGGAGCCGACATTGTTGAATTCTTGGATTATGTAAAATGTGTTGACTTTATTTATTGATTGTTTGAAAGCATTAAATGCACTATAAAATGTTTTATTGTAAATCTTTAAGAGATTTGAGATGAAGCCGAAGAACATGAAGCGGGTAGATTCAATTAATCTGACCTAACCCTAAGATCTATGAATGAGATTGAGTGGCATAAGATGAGTTAACCTAATTGAGAAAATTATTAAGGGAACCTGAGCATTAGATATGTGTGTGCATGGGTGAAAAAGAGAATGCTGGAAGATCAATAAAGTTTTATTGACTGTATAAGTAGAAAAGGCTGAAGGAGAATTGTGTTGGTTGCTTAAAGAAAAGTTTCGAGTAGATCAGAGATGGAGATGACAAAGTTTCAAAGTCAGTAAACTAGCATTAGTGTATGGAATCAGATTTAATATTTTCAAAGTGAGTTGTATGTTTTTCAAATCAATATTGCTGCTACTTTCTAACCATTGTAACAGTCAAAATCCTTTTAACAGAGGTTGACCTGAAAGTCATATGTTAAATCCTTTGAACAAGGTCGCATTCTAATGGAGTGTATGTAAGTCCTATAACAAGGCTCACTTTTAACAGGGTGATTGAAATCCTTTAACCGAGTCACACCTAATAGTGTGTATTGTAACCTTTGACAGGGTTGGCTTTTAATCGAGCTCACTTCAGAAGAGTGAAGATAATAGTAGCATGTTACAAAGTGGTTTTTCCCACATTGGGTTTCCACTATAAATCTTGGTGTTAATACTTGTGTGAATGTTTTGGTTTGAACATTTTTGTGTTTTACAAGTTAAGTTACAGCTGGGTAGTGGACTGCAATGTTATATGTTTCTATTATTGAATCAGTGATGATCGAGTTTGTTTTGGTTATTGGATCTGATTTAAGGAAAAGTGTTTAAGTTTGTCTTATACATCAGGACCTGAGAACAACTGATTCACCCCCCTCTTTATTGTTCTAAATCATATTAACAATAGTTTGGCTAAAATCCTATGGTCATAAGCATAATCACTACAAATGATTTGGAATGTTTTAACATGATGAACGGGATCTCCTTTTCCATTATAAATCTCAAGATGAGGCATATCGACTTGCTGAGGAACAAGAGTACAAATAATATCCAAGGACAAAGGATTTCCTATGTCACATGTAGGAATACTAAACTTTTTTTGAGTTAAGGAAGCAAGTTGTTTTTGTAAGGATAACACAGTTTGAGCCAAACTAATGATTGTTGAATCATTAGAGGAAATAGGAGGAATAGAAACATTAGACACACTAGGTAAAGTGTAAGAAGTTGTAGGAATAGAAGACACAACTGGAGGAACACTAGGAACTACAATTGGAAGTGAATTAGAATAAATAAAAGGAACATTATGATATGAAGGTTATGATGTAGGAAGGGACACATGAGGAACACTCATAGGAACAAAGGGAACCATCACAGTCACCAAAGAAGGAGTATAAGTAAGAATACTAGGTAAAGGATTAGAAGGAGGTTCTACACTAGTGATAGGAGGAATCAACCCTAAATCTTGAGCTTCTTGAGCTAAAGGTTTAACATTTGAATGCATGAGGTGAGTAATACCATGTAAGAGGTTAACACCTTGATCACTATCATGAAGAAATTTCTTAAGAGACTCTATAGCTTGAATAGAATCTTGATTATGGTTCTCTTGAATAAGCCAATTACCCATTTTATCAAGTTCAGTTGAAAGTTTTTGGACTTGTTCAGGAGGAACTCTTAAAGCATCATCCTCATCATGAGATGAGTGAGAAGAGTTTTCCTCCATAGTAGGATTGGAATCATGAAGAATCAAATTGTCATCCGAGACCCTAAGGAAAGGAGAGGAAGATTCAGGATCAAAGGCATCCATGAGTCTATGACTTATACTAACCGAAATGTTATAAGTAGTACTACTAGTAGTAAAGCTCATAAACTAATGCAATGCAAATGAACTAAACTAAGAACACATAAAGCATGAATATTTTTGTATTTTTGAAATCTAATTAGCATGCAAGATTTAACATATAAGAGAAATCTAATACTAACAAGATAAAAGGAAATCTAATACCACAAAACACAATAGGGCATCCAATTCCACAAAAGAAAGGAGAGTAAGTATGTCGGGTTCACCAAAATGAATAGTGGTAAAATAGAATCACCACTATTGAATGTAATGTATGGGAGAAATATGAGATCTACTTCTAAATCCAAATTCCCAAGGGAAAGATCCAATTTGATCAACCAAAAGGTTAATGCACAATCGAATCAATCTATGGAGAATATGAAAAAGGAAGAAAACCTTATATTTCCCTATAAAGAAATTGTGCTTAAAATCTGAAATAATTGAAAAGAAAATACTAATCTCAAAATAGGGAAAATTTGGAAAATGTCAATTTCTGATATTTGTGTGTACTTTCAGGCAATTCTGCATCCTGTTTCAAACTGGAAATGCCAAGATGAAGAAAACCCAAAAATCTTTTATCTTTCTGACAGCAGGTAGTCTTTGACCCTCATAAAAGGTCAAAGGCTACATTCTTATTCTGAAGGTCGATTTTGACTTTGTTCGCAGATCTCAGAAGTTCACCGAAAAGGGTATCCAAATCTGATCTCAGATCTGAAATTCTGCACCTGCACCTGCAATAAAAAAGGGGTTTTGTTGTTTGTATGGGGGGTTTGCCTTGGTCAAACCCCAATTTAGGAATTAACCTTGAAATTGAATTGAAATATAATGTGCATAAACAAAGAAAATGAAACAATTCACCTTGCTTATGTTGAATTCCTTGTAGAGGATTCAAATCCTCAAATCCACAAGTAGAGATGCTTCAAAATGAATGTAGGATGTCTCAAATCAATGGCATTTGATCTTCAACACCAATCTTGATTAGATCTTTTCATATGAGGAGGCTTGGATGAATGTAGAAGGATGGATCTTCAAGGGGGCTCCAAAGAGATTGAATCCTTCAATGGCTAACAATGGATCTCCTTTATGAATGCTTGAATGGATGCTAGGCTTGAAGATGAATGAATGCTTTCTTTCTTTCCTTCTCCTTTTTTGCTTGATTGCACTTGAGAGCTTGAGAGATTTCTTGGTGAGAGTGGATGTGAAAATGAGAGAAGAAGGCCTCTTTTATAGTGAACTATGACACAAACTTCTAGAGAAGGCAGACATTGGGGAATTAAATCCCAATTAACCTTAACCCTTAGAAATGGACCCATATTAAATGAAATTTAAGGATTTACCATTCTGAAACTCGAAATGGCCGACCTCAAGGCGGGAAAGAAGCTTTCTGAAACCCGATGCCTGGAAATCATAAAAACTTGAAATTTAAACTGGGGGTCAGGTATGAGGTTGACTTTGCCCTAGGTCAGGGTTGAGGTTGACTTTGACCGTCAAGGTTGACTTTGACCTTGAGGTCAAAAACCTCAGGACCCTAGCCCAGAATGCCAGGAAATGCAGATATGAAGTGAAAAATGGGTGCAGAGGGAAGCAAAATAGGGGGAAAAGCCAGATACATGCAAAGACTTGATCAAGGCGCTTAACATGACCCCATACCACTTACTCAGAGGGATAAATGCTCTGATCATGGAAGTGATTCCATTTTAAGATGATACACTTTTTAGCCACTTTTCTTACAAGTTCTTCCCGCAACTATCTTTGTTGTCGGGCTTTCACTTCTCTTTCTTGAAGATATGCCTGATACGTCGTCTTTGTCCTTTGAAAATCTTGCTACCTATGGGATATATTTAGCTCATTTACCTAGTTTTCAAAATCTAACAACTTGGCCTTGATCTTGCTAACACCTTTAGATGACATTAGGATTAAGGGAGAAAGGGAAGGGAAATGAAGGGTGTATTGGGTATGTTGTGCAACAAGAGGTCTTGGGTTGTAATGAAAATGTGACTGAGGTTGATATTGATAGTAGGGAGGTTGAATAGACACATTTTCATAGTAAAGGGGAAAGTAATAGGTATTTCTATGAAATGGGCCCATCGTTAGGGCATTAGAAAGTCAAAAATAATTTTGCATATATCGACCCTAGTATTCTATTAAACTAGTAAGATTTTTACCAGGAGTCACCATGGTGTTTGATTAAAATGCCTCTAAAGGATGATAACATAAGAACAAAACCCAGATTCTTAAGGATCTAAAAATGATCGACAAACAAGTGAGTTTATGTTAATAGGTAATGTGTAGGGTCCCACCAGGTGTGCCAAAAAAAAGAAATTATTGACACCTAAAATTGCTTCTAGGCACTACAAATCTATGGGAAGCTGAGCGAATGTGTGACCAAATGTGTTTACTGAATGAACTCTAGGATTTTAGAAGCTAGCTCTTCATGTTGGTTTAAGGAAAGGGTAGGAAAGTGATGAAATTGCAAAAGGCTATATGCCAAAGCTTTTGGAATATTTTGAAATGCATAGGCTATCCCAAAAGGGAAAAATAAGGGTTCCTTCAAACAATTTCTCTAAGACACAATTACAAGCGCTCGAGGTCCTTAGAGCTAGATATAAAAGGATCATACAATGGCTATTACCAAATAAAGAAGCAAAATCATAATCTACTTGATAATACAAGAGATGCATCCGCTAAGTCAATGAAATGACATATAAAATTATTTAAACATTGAATGTTAAATATACAAAGGGTTAAAAACATAATTGATTAAGTAATATTGAATGAGAATTTTTAGAATACAGCTTAAGGCTTATGACTAGCAGCCTTTTAAAATATACTAAGGTTCTCTCTTACTAGCCACAGTTCTCAGATGAGAGTGATTTAATAACTTCACCTCCTCTCCCCTCCATTTTACAATACAAAATTCCAATCTTTATAATAGATCAGAGAGATTGACCATGCATATAAGAATTCCATTCAAAAGATCTAGTAGGTGTTTAATTTTAGTAGAGCTAAGTGAATGGGATCCCCACCATCATCCCTAAAAAATGGATAGATAGCACCTGCTCTCCTAGTGGAAAGAGACCCTACACTACCAAGTCATAAAATAGTACACATTGTAGTTTTCATGATGTAGGAGCATCCTAGGTGTAAGAGCAATCTTGCATCACCCAAAAATATTTTTGGTTTCTTTTCAATAAGGGCTATCTTGTGTAGAGCTACTATTTATGGAAACTTACTATTTTTAGTAGGTTGGTCATATGAGCTTGGAATGTTCTGATTTTGTAGGTGAAGGTTCATCTTAGTCATATCAGCCTACCAGTTGAGTTTCATTTCCATATCATCTGTATCAGTGAAGTTATTGAGGTTTTTGGGTATGAAATATTTGAGCTCAATTTTGAAGGCCTTAGAGGCTCTAGATCACAATTGACCATTGACTGTCTAGAGCTTGTGTGAGTTAGGCACTGTAGATCAGGTCCCACCATTTTTGAAAAGTGGTTATAATAGAAAAATAGAGCTACGGTTAAAAAATTATGGCCTCCGGAAGTTGGGCTACCTAAAAAATAAAATTTGTAATTATTTTGAGCCGACCCTATTGTAAAAAAATGAAAATAAAATAATTCTAAGGGCGGTCAGCCTTAATGGCTAAAATTCTGGAACCTTCTCGGGCGATGGGAAACTACCTATATAAGGAAGGTCCGTAGTTTTTTCTAGGGCAGTTTTGGGTGGTAGTTCTACATGGTAGTTTTGGGTAATGATTTGAGGCTTTGTCCTACTGAATATTGTAAGGAAAATACCCACGTGGCTTTGCATATTGTAATTTTGAAAATTTTAATTCCACACTTGTAGAGATAATAAGAAGCCCATTTTCTGTTCTTGCAAATTGTTGTTGTTTCTCTATTTTTGTTATGTGTTTGTGGTATTAAGGGGAGCACCCTTCATCATGTCAAGCCTTTGACCATGCCTCCTAACAAGCTATACTATCTCTACACAACATCATGACAGACGCATGTAAGTCAAATTGAAATTGGGAACTATGTAGATGATTGAGATGCATGTATGAAAGAAGGGCATGTAAGTGCTCTTTTGAAAGAATTAAACCTTTGCTAATATCCGCAGGGATGCCACATGGAAAATGGGCATGGACACTTTCATGAACAAATACTATACCCTCCTTGAAGACCTACGAGATGAGTATGTTTCACCCTTCACACTTGCTTGGAATACCACTCGGGCCTACCAACATCAACATCATCAATAGAAAAAGGGGACGCGAGGCACATGGGCACAAAATTTTTTTGAACTCAAAGCTAGTTGTGTCCCAAAAAACACTCATTTGACACATGTCAGAGTGCATTTCTTTGAAACACAATGCCTCAAGGAAGAAAAGGGGAATCACTAGCACACATCATGAACCAATGAAATCTCAATCACAAGGACATTGGAAATTTAATGACAACTTAATAAAGTACTAAAATGACTCTATTGGAGCTTAAGAAAATTAATAAAGTCATTTTAATTTTAAAAGGGACAAAAAGAAAGGAGATGAAGAGACAAGTAGAGGGAAAATGAAGAGTCACTACATTAGGCTTTAAAATAGGAATGATAGACTCATTTCAACATGCTTGGGTTTTTCATTTCTTTTGGTAGAGCTCTGAGAGATTCTTGTTTCAATTCTAGTTTCCTAATGATGGAAACCCTTGGGACTCTTTTAGCGGATTTGACGCAAACCCAATTCATTTTTGGAGCGTGGATTTGCGAAGGAGTTCAAAGCTGGGTAAAATTGTTAGAGGTATTTCTTGATTGTTTGGAAAAAAACATGGTTGTAATGGCTTATCTATTTTGAGGGAAATATACATTTCTATTTTAGACATTGTAAATTTTCATAATTAACTGTTGATGAATACAAATTAGTTTTTCATGAAAATTGTTTGTTTAATTTTTTTTGATCAAAACTGGACATAATATTATAGTGTGATACTACAAAGACCTAGAGTTACATAATAGTAATTATCATACTAGAAGGCATAGATATAATATATATTTCTTAGACAATGATTTTAGTTTACATCAAATCCAAGTCTTACATAGAGAAAGATAGGAAGGGTATGATTAGTCAAACTGTAATGTCCCCTTCAAAGAACCCATAAGGAACAAGTCTAAAGTGCAAAGAAAAATAACTATATTTTTTTTAAAACATTACTAAGATCCTATTTGATAATTCTACATAAGAACATGTCCTTAAAGGTTCCCTTATTGATTGTTATGAATATTAAAGCCACTGATATAATCAACTACCTTAATGAATTCATTTCCTTTCCTACCTTACATAATATTTAACTTTTAGAAAAGAGATATGAATAAATACATATTACTTCTTTCATAAACTAAATACATTTATCCTTTCTTCTTTCATTTATTTTCTTATTAACCTTATCTACACATAATTCATTTGTACTTCCAAAACATAAATAAGCTTGCAATTTAGAAATCCTTACTTTTCATTTTTTCATTTCAATGATTCAAAGAGAGATAGGGTAGAAGGTACATAATTATATTACTTTATTACAACATTTTAATTTTCAAATAAACATTCCCTTTGATGTTCATAAAACTACCCCTCCCAAATTACATTGCTTCTTTCTTTCAATTTCAAATACAATTACATCAAATTGCCTAAGGGCTTACAATTAGATCTTTACATCTCGATTTACAATAAATAAAAGTACATGATACAATATAGGATGTCTTCATCACTGTATAAATCTAAATGCAAGCCAAGACATGAAAAATGAGCAATACCTCAAAAGAGTTTTACCACCCAACCATGTGAAACTTGTGAAGTTCCACCCCCAGTGCTAGGAGATAGAACCAAGGTATTCACAAGGCCTAAGGAAATCTAAGGAAAATGAATTATTCACTCAAATACCAAAAGAGAAAGGACGTAAACAACAAAATATGAGCATGCTGTAACATAAAGGTTAAGGTTATCATATACCATCTAGGTGAGTATCATCACACAACCCATGTATTAGGATCCACCCCGGCAACCATGTAACCTTGGTCCCCTTTTTATGTTAAGGATCCACCCTAGTAGTTCCCATGGTCTCGGTACTCCAACAGGTCTATGTGGACTTTAACATTATATATCTTTCATTATCTTTTGAAACTCCCCTCCCAAGTTAATTTTATGGTTATCACTTGAATACAAACTCACCCACATGATCCCCTGACAACATCTTTGGGTCCCAAAATCTATGGTGAGCCACTCACCTAGGGTACCTAGTCCCCTACCCAACACATGCCAAAAAGAAAAGGAAATACTTCAAATGCTCTAATTCATAGGTTTAGGAAACTCTCATGTGTACTCATACCCTTAGGATGAGTCCTAACCTTAACCATATGCATAATACGAATAATAAAAAGGATGTCACACACAAGACACCTTAAGTAAAACTTTTTGATTAGCCTCATGCATTATTTTGAACATTTAGAGAGGTGAAATGATACAGACATAGATCAGGATAAAAAACTAGAAGATACATACCAAACCCCAAGCCATAAGGCAATCAAACTGAATCCCATAACCTCAAATTATAAAATGAGTATTCCCATAGGCTGATACAAGTAATCCCATAGGGTAGTATGAGTATTACCATAGGATAGTATGAGTAAACATGATCAGATTTCTTTACTCGTATGAGAACTAACTCAAAATTTCCCAGATTTGTCCCAAAATGAATTTATGACCAAAGTGAAATATGGAGAGTGTTTGGGGAAGGTTTTTTGAGATGGACCTAGTTAAGGTATCTCAGTACCACATCTAGAACCCCTCTCCAACTCACAATATATCCCCAATAAAATAGAAACCAAAACTATTTAAGAATTCATTACAAAAATATGCATAAAGATTAAGAAGGGAAAACCACTTAAAGATCTTCCTAATCCATCCTAAACATCCCTAAACATCCCTAAAATTCCCTAAACCATATAGATATATAGGAAAAAATTCTATAAAATCCATATTGACAATAATAAACCTCCTAGGAAGAAATTTAAAAGAGTTATTCTATAAACAACTCACTATTCTTCCCTAATACCACTAAAAATTTTCCAACATATTTTCCTAATCAAACAAATTATTTAAAAAATAAAAAACCTGCAAAAAAATGACCACTATATAAATTTAAGAGAACATACACACACATATGCACATAAATTTAAGGAAGTTTTCCTAGGTTCTAGATCCTACTTGGAGTCCTACGAAGAAAAGCCTTCCAAAGTTGAGAAATCCTCAACACCTTCTTCCAAGCTTTGGGTGATGGATATCCTTCCATGAAATATCTCTAATTCCTTTTGAAACAAAATGCCTCTTTCCTTCTCTGAGAGTCTCCCAACACCAAACTAAATCTCTATACTCAAATTTTATCTCAGAAACAAACAATCAATATTTCTTCCAGAAACCCCCAAATTTATCCTAATCCCAAATCATTCCTTTCCCTAAATACTAAAAGCCAACCATATGGTTGGAAGAGTTTCTTTATAGGAAGAAACTACTCCAACTACTATAATTGGTTCCAAATATTAAACAAACCCTGTAAGCCTTAATTAAATGTTATATTTTTTTATTAACTTATTTTACCTTTCAAGACCATAACTATGTTAGACGTGAAAAGAATTCCCAAATGACTCACATAGGCCAAATGGAAACTAACTAGCCTAACTCATAGGAGCTCTCAGGTTCAAAACTCTTAGGTAAGCTAGTTTTACTAATTAATGGATTTATTTCTCTTATTTATTTTATTTTTTTATTTTATAATTCATCATTTGTTCTACAAGCATAAAAATACTTTTATACATGCAAAGAAAACACATAGCTTATAACTATTTATATATACATAGGTATATATGTGTGCACCCATTTATATATACACATATATAATACATAATCCAACACATCCAATTTTACATTTAAAAGACAGAGAAGCATAATATTTTAACATATATAAAGAAACAATGAAAACATATTCTAAAACAAAAATCCAAAAAATCATAATACTGCTCAAACCCCCAACTAAGGTGACTTCCTAAACATGAACCTAAGTCAATAAGGGTTCCTTGAGAATATCTTGGAAATATCTCCACACAACAACATTCAAGGATTTAAAGACACTCTCAGACTTGTGTAGCCAGTTGAAGTCGATGCCTGGTACCTACATCTTGCATCATCAAGTCAAGAGAACATATACACCAATATATATATACAAAATAATGGAAGATAATGAGGGAGAGTGCAACATCATGTGGATCTCCCGTAGAAGTGACTATGACTACCTCTCCTCAATCCATAAGTACATTAGACAATATCAATATCAAAGCATAATTGGATTAGTATGATTGGCTCCAAAAATAATCATAACTCCATAATGTAAAACAAGAATGAATCATTTTCATAAGCAATATATATATATATATATATATATATATATATATATATATATATATATATATATATATATATATATATATATATGAACATGTCATGATAATATTGTAAATCATTTATTACTTTCATAAAATAGTTTTATTATCCAAACATATGCTCAAAAGTCTCATCCTCTAATCAAAACAACCAAACATAGAATCCATCATACTAAATGTAATAATCCTATCAGTCAAAATATCAGTGCACTAGGGTGGGCATTACATCCTCTCCCTCTAGAATTAGGCTTTCTCTTGAAATCCTACGAATAAATATGGGTATGTAGCTTTGAGCCTACTAGCATCCTCCCATGTTGTTGAGACCTCATCATTGGGGTCCCATAGTACCCTTACCTTCTCTATGTTGCGAATCCTAAGGGTCAAAGTAAGCTGCTAGAGAATACATGCTGGCTCTAAAGACAAGTATTCGTCCTCTACCTGTAAAGTGTTCCAATACAATACATGAGTCAAATATTGAATATAATCTCTAAGAATAGATATATGAAACACATCATTGATACATGCGAGGCTAGGTGGTAGGGTGAGTCGATAAGAAACTGGTCCTATCCTCTATAGGATCTCAAATGGACCCACAAACCTAGGTGCCAACTTGTTACCATAACTGATAGTAATGTTGAAGATTGATTATCTAATGATGAAGAGTGACCAATATCAGAGGAATACATGATGATAGTAGAAAGGTTCGATCAATTATAGTCTTGTCATTGATGTCAAGAAATTGATTCTTGATTTATATTATGTTGCCATATCATTTCATAATGATATAAGATGAATGAGTTAAGGAGAAGAAGAAATGAAAAGTTGAGAAGTTGAAGAAATTAATTGGGTAACTGATACAGATCAGACAATGAATAGATTACATTGATATAATTTTTTTCTACCTAACATATTATTATGTTAAGTTGAAAAAGCATGGTGATGAAGATTTGACAATTCGGTAAGTTAAGTTATTTTGGCTACCAAGATGGAAAAGTCACTTGGTAAGGTAAAGGTAAAGAGAAGATCACTCAGTAAAGAAAAAAGGTTTAGGCATTGAGTGATGTAATCAAAATTCTAATGAAGAACACCAAGCAAGGAAGAGATACTAGATATAGATTGAATCAATATTTAATGATTAGCTATAATGAGATGGATGATCATGATGATGAGGAAAGTTAGTTACAAGAGATCTCCGAACAATAAAATTCAAGATGAAGATCTAAGTGGAAAAAAGAGATGGAACAAGTTTCTAGAAAATTTCAAGTTCCTAGGTGAAGAGGAAACATGTTATCGAGATTCATATTTGAGGTATAACGAATTGAATGGTCAAGATTGATTAAAGGAAAACATAATAGATGAGATTAAGAGGAAAAACTTGTCTATATAAAGGATGATCTTGTATGGACAAATGGCTAGGAAATTGAATAGTTAAAGGGTTACCAACTATTGCAGAGAAGAAGGAAAAGAGAGATTCCAATTGGGAAAAGAAGGATTTGATGAAGTGTTGATGTGAGTGGATAATGAAGAATTGAAGTGAAGATTGAAGAGCACAAAAGGATATGATTGAGCAAAGATAATTGTAAATCTATAGGTCAATTTTATTACTATTTCTTACTAGCATTTGTAATAGAGAAATCTCTTAATAGAGTAGACCTAACAGTCTTATTGTAAAATCCTTGGAAAAGGTGATAGTCTAAAGAGTATTTAAATCCCTCTAACAAGGCCACTCCTAACAGGGTGAAGATCCTAATAGATATGAGGTAAATCCCTTAACTGAGTCACACCTAACAGTGTGTATTGTAATCTTTAACCATAATGGCTCTTAACCAAGCATACTTCAGAAGAGTATTTTCTTAGTAGGCAATAATTCCCACAGTGGTTTTTCCCAAAGCTGTGTTTCCACATTAAAGATTGGTGTTACATGTTGTGAATGATTTACTGATTGTTATAGTTTATTTACTGTTGTCGGTAAATAGTGAACTATGTTTCTACCGAGATGATACCAAGTTAATCAGAGAAAAGTTTTTAAGGTATTTGTGATCATGGATTACTGATTCACCCCCCCTCTCTGTAATCCAACAATTGGTATTAGAGCTAAGTAATCTGAAGAGATAGTTTTAAAAGACTTCAGTAAAAGATCCGAAGATGTATAGGAGAGAAGTACCTAAGTTGAGAAAGGAATGTTTCTCTACATGGAAAAGTAGACTGAGATTGTATCTATTTGGGATTGGAGATTCTGCACTACATTTTATTGATAATGACTACACTCCACCGCCTATCGGACCTTTGAAAGTTGACCAAATGAGAGAAATGAAGGAACACAACTTGGTTATGATAGAGATTTCTTCTTCCCTCTCCAATGCTGAATTTAATAATATTAAGAATTGTGTTAATTCAAAAGAGATTTGGGACATGCTTACACTTATCTATGGAGGAGATCAACATGTACAAAAAGCTAAGGTTGACAGTCTAAGAGGAAAATATGATGAAATAAGGATGAAAGATGAGGAGAACATCACACAATATAGAAAAAAAATTAAGGAAGTTGTGAGTTCCATTAGAGGTGTTGGTGGAACCTTAACCAATGAAGAAGTGGTAAGTAAAATCTTGAGAAGTCTTTCTTCTAAGTATGCTATTAGAGTATCTACAATTCAGGATTGATATCTAGACCAAACAATATTGTTACTCTTGAAGCCCTAATTGGTAAGCTTACTGTATTTGAGTCAAGAAATTATGATAATAGTCTACCAACCATTGAGACTTCCTTTGATTCATTTGTAAGCATTGGAACATCAAGAAGAGAAAGAGAGAATCACAACAATTTATATGGAATTGAGTATGAAAATATTCTGAATGAACAAATAGAGCAAGAGGAATTGGAAGCACTATTGGCTAACCGACTACCTAGAGGTCAAGGAAACTATGAAGGAAAGTTACCATTGAAATGTTTCAGTTGTAATAAGATTGGACATATTGCATCTAGATGTCCCGACAATGACATAAATGATAAGGATGAAAAAAGAGACAATCAACATCAAAGATTCAAAGAATTTAAGGAAAAAGGTAAGAAGTCTTGCTACCTAGATGAGGAAGGTGTAACTAATGATGAATCTAATGATACCAAGAAAGGATATGAAGTTTTCTATGTTGCAGTAAAGGAAGAATCTAATGAGGAAAAGTATGAAGATGAAAAAGAACTTGTTTCTCATGTAAGTAAACTAGACCCTTGGATTATTGATAGCGGTTGTTTACATCATATGACTGGTGATATTGACAATTTTGAGAACCTAGAAGAATATGATGGAAGATTTGTTAGAATTGGAAATGATGCTCCATGTCATGTGAAAGGTAAAGGATTGATTGTGTGAAATGGAAATATGAAATGTAATGATTCATATTGGGTCAGAGGACTGAACTACACTATGTTGAGTGTTGCACAACTAAACAATATTAGCCATCGACTGGAATTTCAGAACATAAAAGTTAAGATCTATAGTGTTGATGGAGATCTAATTGCAATTGGAGAATAATAAGAGGTAATTTATTTTATCTTGATACTGATGCAAAGAGTTTCTAAATTGAAGATGCATGGTTATGGCATAAGAGATTGTGTCATGTGAATTTTGATAACCTGATCAAAGTGAGTAAGAAGAGTAGAGTCAGAGGACTACCAAAGTTATGCAAACCTAATAAAGTAATGTGCAAGGAATGCCAAATTGGTAAGATGACCAAGTATAATTTTTCAAGAAAATCTTATTTTACAAATGGTATTTTGGAATTGGTTCACATTGAACTTTGTGGTCCTATGAAATTTCAAAGCTATTATGGAGATCAATACTTTATTTTGTTTGTAGATGGCTATTCAAGAATGATTTATGTTATCTTTCTAAAAGAAAATATGATGCATTTCAAATATTCAAGTGGTATAAGGCTTGAGTTGAAAAGGAAATAGGTAAACAACTAAAGTGTTTGAGATCTAATAGAGGAGGTGAATTTATGTTTAATTAATTTACCATCTTCTGTAATGAGTATGGAATTAAAAGACAAGTGTCTTCACCGAGGAATCCACAAAAGAATGGGATAGCTGAGAGAAGAAATAGATCTATTGTTGACTATGCTAGAAATTTGTTGATTGATAAAAGGGTTGCACAAAAATTCTGGAGAGAAGCATTAAATACTATAGTTTCCACTCTCAACCAAATATAGTTGATAGTGTAAACTGCAGTATTTGGATCTACAACTGTATTTGGTTGAGAGTGTAAATTATAGTATTTATAGCTTCTCTCCAGAATGTTTGTGCAACTCTTTTATCAATCAACAAAGTTCTAGTATTGTCAAAAATAGATCTATTTCTTCTCTCAGCTATCCCATTCTGTTGTGGAGTCCTCAGTGAAGATGCTTTTCTTTTAATTCCATGCTCATTACAGAAGACAATAAATTCATCAGATATAAATTCACCTCCTCTATCAGATCTCAAACACTTCAGTTGTTTACATGTTTCCTTTTCAACTCAAGCCTTATACCACTTGAACATTTGAAATGCATCAAAATTTTCTTTTAGAAATATAATAGACATCATTATTGAATAATCATCTACAAAAAAAATAAAGTACTGATCTCCATAATAGCTTTGAACTTTCATAGGACCACAAAGTTCAGTGTGAACCAATTCCAAAATACCATTTGTAGAATAAGATTTTCTTGAAAAACTAGACTTGGTCATCTTACTAATTTGACATTCCTTCCAAATTACTTTATTAGGTTTGCATAAATTCGGTAGTCCTCTGACTCTACTCTTTACTCACTTTGATAAGGTTATCAAAATTCACATGACACAGTCTCTTATGCCATAACCATACATCTTCAATTTTAAAAAAACAAGAAACTCTTTGTATCAATATCAAGATAAAATAAATTACCTCTTGATTGTCCTCCAGTTCCAATTCAATCTCCATCAACACCATAGATCTTAACTTTTCTATTCTACAATTCTAGTCAGTGGCTAGTATTATTTAGTTGTGCAACACTCAACATATTGTAGTTTAGTCCTCTAACCTAATATGCATCATTACATTTCATATTTCCATTAAACATAATAGATCCTTTATCTTTCACAAGACATGGAGCATCATTGCCAAATTTGACAAATCCTCCATCATATTCTTCTAGGTTCTCAAACTTATCAATATCACCAGTCATATGATATGAACAACTATTAGCATAATGGTCATCACTCCCCTCGGGATTTGTGACATGGCTTAACCACCTCCTGTGTCTTGTTATAATTAGTGGTTGTCATTGCACCAAAAGATCAACCTTTTAATGCTTGATACACCTACTAGACTTATATAAGACACAGGAGGCAGTTAAGCCATGTCAGGAATCTTGAGGGGAGTGCTGACCATTAGCCAACAATCTCCCCCTCAACATTACCTGAGGGGATTCAAACCTGTGACCAAGCTCTGATACCACTTGTTACAAGTAGTGGTTGCCATTGCACCAAAAGTGATTAGGATTAAATTGGGAAAATACTGAAATCTAATTTTTTCAAAATTTCATATGTTTTAGTAAATTACAATTTTGAGGGTCTTCGGTGCATTTCTGGGCAAAAATGGTGCGCAAAAATAGAGATGCAAGATCGCTATTTCCAAAAATTGGTTCAAGATTATTTGAATACCTTTCCAACACATCAAATGGTTCATAATTCAGAGCTAGGATGAGAAATTTATGCCTTCTCCAAGTGGACCTAAATTTTATATATAGTTTTTTGATAAATTTTGATAGTTTTAATAGTTTAATTATAATAAACATTATGATGACTCTTCATTTCAATTCCAAGGGATTTGTGTGACCCTTGGGATCCATCCGACTTGTATAAACTCTACTTTTGAATAGAATGGAGATAGTTTTTGGTTTGCAATCTTGTTGTTCTCAATTTTCGTGTTGAATTCTACAATACTGCAGGTATCACACCAAGTATTGTAATATGGTTTTCATAAATCAGACCAGTGGTATCAGAGTGGGAATTCTCCTATATGCCAATTTACACAAGGTCTTCCTACCAAAGATTAGGATTAGATACACAAGATTTGTCAAAATACCCACCTTTGAGACGCACACGATCGAAGATGTCAGACGATGATGTTAAGAAGTTGGTCGAGGAAGCTTTAAATAAGCAACGAGAGGAGATGATGAGTCAATTTTCATGCCTCCTATAGAATAAAAAACCCTCTGAATCAGAAACATCATTTCGTGGAAATACCCGTTTCAAAGTGCAGGTCAATTTCGACATCCCAAATTTTGAAGGAAAGGTCGATTATGAAGCTATTGATAATTGGTTATCAAAGTTGGATAGATACTTTTCTGTAAATAATTTCTCAGATGCAGAAAAGATAACATTTTCTCTCCTCAAAGCTGAAACCCATGTGAAATTAGCATGGGAAACTAAAGTCACAAATAAAGAACGAGAATCATTTTTTGAAGATGGTTTTAAAATTTCTCTTGATAAGAAGCCCACATGGGGAGAATTTTTGGAATACATAAAAGAAGCTTACCTTCCGAAGGATGTGTATAAAAAAAAAAACATAGAGTGGTAGCTTCTTCGACAAAAGAGGGATCAGTCTGTGCAAGATTACACCAATACATTCCATTAACTTTCAGCAAAACTCGATATTGATGATTCAGAGAAGCATAGAATTTTGAAATATAGGAGTGGACTTCACAAGTATATTCAAATAGAGATGGAATTTTTAAATATTGAGACATTAGCAATTGCCTATAAATATGCTACAAAAATTGAAGATAAATTCAAGCAGAAAGGGAAGAGGGACTACTTTGCAAACAACAAGCCAAGGGTTGAAGGTGGAAATAAATTTGTAGGAAAATAGGTGACCAAGGAACCTCATTCAAATTCATCCAAGAACACATGGTGGTCTACTAAAAAGACACAAATAGACACAGGCATGTGGTGTGAGATGCATAAGTCCCCAACCCATAACACAAAGGATTGTCGAAGTATTAAAAATTTGATGACAGAAATACGAGGAGAGGAAACTGAACCTAAATTGTCACCGGTAAATAATTCTGAGAAAGAGGAGAATGATTCCATCATAGAAGCAAAGCCATATGCCATAGTTAGAACTACTAAAGTATTGCCCCGCGAAGATGAAGAGAGACATTTTCATTCACAGATGTGGGTTGATGGAAAGCCTCTGCATTTTATTGTTGACAGTGGGAGTCAAAAGAATTTGATCTCTAGGGAGACAGTCAAAAGATTAAATCTGAAAGTGACAAGACACCCACAACCATACTCTATGGGATGGGTAAATGAGGGACAAGATATTCAAATAAATAAACAATGTCATTTTCCATATTCAATCAAGCCTTTCAAGGATGAAGTGATATGTGATGGGGCAGCCATACATGTATCAAAGGCATGGGGTGTATGAGTCTAGGCCATGTAGTGTTACAATCAAGCTTGGTGGGAAGAGGTATCGAATACCAGAGGTATGTCCAACACAAACTACTTTAATTAGTGCTAAACAATGTAAAAACTTGATTGCTCAAACTGGAGCTTTTGTTGTACTCATGATTCGCCCTAGACAAACAAAGTCAATTGTTCTTAATACACATGCTAAGGTAATAGAGAATCAACAAAATCAGATGCATAAAATTTTGAAAGAATATCATAGTGTGTTTACACCATCGGTGGGGAGTACCAACACACTGTCAAGTCAAGAACTCTATTGATTTAATCCTAGGCACACCGCTACCACATGAGCCAATATATAGGAGGTCAGTTTTTGAAAATGATGAGATTAAGAGACAAATTCAGGAGTTGATTTAGAAAGGACACATTTGTCCAAGTGCTTCATCTTGTGGAAGTCCAATTGTCCTTGCTAAAAAGAAAGATGGGTCATGGAGGCTTTGTATTGATTATAGAGCATTAAACAAAATATCTGTTAAAAATAGATATCCAATCCCTCGAATTGATGATTTGTTGGACCAACTTAGGGGGCTAAATTCTTTACAAAAATTGACTTGAAGTTTGGATACCACCAAGTACCAATTGATCCAGCATATGTGTGGAAGATTGCATTTAAATCTAAGGAAGGTTTGTTTGAATGGTTGGTCATGCCTTTTGGCCTAACAAATGCCCCAGCCACATTTATGAGATTGATGAATGATGTGCTTAGACCATTCATTGATTCTTTCATAGTTGTTTATTTGGATGACATACTCATCTTTAGCAGAACTTGGTCTAAGCATTTGCAGCATGTTGAACAAGTTCTTTCAACTCTACAAAAACACAAACTTTATGCCAACATTGAGAAGTGTTCTTTTGGTATGCAGAGTATTCAATACTTAGGGTATATCATTGACACTGAGGGTGTTCATGTTGATTCAGCAAAGATTCAAATAATCCAAGATTGGCCATCCCCTAAAAATTTCACAGAGCTTCACAACTTCTTGGGCTTAGCCAACTTCTATCACAGATTTGTAGTTGGTTTCTCACACATATCATGGCCTCTTAATCAATCACTAAGGGGTGGAGCACAAGCAAAATTTCAATGGACAGAGGCAAAGCAACAAGAATTTGAGGAGTTAAAGAAAAGACTATGTTTAGCACTAGTATTGGTCCTTCCAAATCTACACCAAGCATTTGAGATAGAAACAAATGCATCTGATTATGCTCTTGGTGCGGTACTCACACAACATGGGCATCCTGTTGCCTATCACAGTGAAATTTTTTTTGATATAGTACGTAGGTATCCCACCTATGATAAGGAGTTGTATGCCATTGTTCAGGCCTACAAACAATGGAAACACTATATAATGGGAAAGGAAACTATTATACATACAAACCATAAACCACTCCAATTATTGCAAACACAAGGGAAGCTACAGAATGATAGACATCAATGGTGGTTAGACTATTTACAACAATTTCACCTTAACATTCATCATAAAAAAGGAGGCAGTAACAAGGTGGTAGATTGTTTGAGTAGGCCTCCTATTGCAGGTTTGACAATAGTGTTGGATTCATGTGGTCATTAATCATCCACTTGGGAACAACTATATAGTACTGACCCTAATTTTGCTAACATCTATAGTAATTTGGTAGAAGGAAAATCTGTCTCTGATTTTCACTTGCAGGATGGGTTTCTTTGCCATAATGCTCACATATGTGTACCCATTGAAGAATGGAAGAAAATGATATGGGAAGCTCACTATAGTTGTGTTGTAGGACATTTTGGTATTGGTAAGACTACTACTATCCTTCAAAAGTATTTCTATTGGCCAAAAATGAAGAAGGATATCATTTTACATATACAAGCTTGTGCAACCTGTGTAATTACAAAGCCAACAAACTGTAAGTTGGGTCTATACTTTCCATTACCTATTCTTGATAAGCCATTGCAGTCTATTCCAATGGATTTTATGTTTGGGCTTCCAACTACCAGGAGGGGACATGATTGTGTATATGTTGTGGTAGATAGGTTTTCTAAAATGGCTATCATGGTGGCATGTAAAAAGATGATTTCCACAGAAGATACTGCCAAGCTATTTTTTTAACATGTTTGGGTTCATTTTGGTTTGCCAAAAACCATTATTTTTGATAGGGATAGCAGGTTCATTAGAAAATTTTGGTCTGCACTATGGGCTAAAATGGACACAAAATTGACAAAGTCCACAACATTCCATCCCCAAACAGATGGGTAGACAGAAGTGGTGAATCAAATGATTATTCATATTTTATGGATGTATCATTCAAAACATCCTCACACATGGGGTGAGAGCTTACCCTATGTGCAACACAGCTACAACCGTGCACTCCATAGTACTACAGGGCACAGTCCATTTGAGGTTTCTCTTGGGTACCAACCATTGGCACTTATGGATGTAGCAATACCATCTCTACACTCTAATAGTCCATTGAATGGTGACAAGGAGGTAGATAAATAAAAAAAATTCATTGATAACATTAGACACCTACAGCAACAAGTTTATGAGATATTGGAGCAGAGTAATCAGAAGTATAAGGAAAGGCATGATAAACATAGAACTTCTCATCAGTTTTAGATTGGTGATGAGGTATGGTTACGTCTTTAGAAAGAGCACCTCCATGGACCAAATAGGAAGCTTCATCCTCTTCGTTATGGACCATACACTATTGTGAAACAAGTTGGTGAGAATGCTTTTGAACTTAATTTTCCATCCTTTTTGGGATTGCATCCAGTTTTCAATGTGGAATTGTTGAGACCCTATTTTCCTCCTTTATTGGATATCTCCCAAGCTACTAAATACATTCAAGCTACAGAGTTAAATCCCTCTACTACTACTCCAGTCTAGTGTGACCATGTTACTGAAGCCATTTTAAAGACTTTGAGAAATCAGAACATTCCTTTGTATCGAGTGGTTCAAGCTGGTCAACATTATCATCAAGGCAAGTGGTTTACTAAGGAACAAATTGAAGAATAATTTCCTCATCTGTTATAGAAAATTAGTGCAATGGGGCCCATTGCCTCTTAAGGGGGGAGGAATAATCAAGATTAAATTGGGAAAATACTGAAATCTAATTTTTCAAAATTTCATATGTTTTAGTAAATTGCAATTTTGACGGTCTTCGGTGCAGTTTTGGGCAAAAATGGTGCGTGGAAATAGGGATGGCACATCACTAATTCCCAAAATTGGTACAAGATTATTTGAATACCTTTCCAACGCATCAAACAATTTGTAATTCGGAGCTAGGATGAGAAAGTTATGCCTTCTCCAAGTGGACCTAAATTTTATATATAGTTTTTTGATAAATTTTGATAGTTTTAATAGTTTAATTGTAATAAACATTATGATGAATCTTCATTTCAATTCCAAGGGATTTGTGTGACCCTTGGGATCCATCTAACTTGTATAAACTCCAATTTTGAATAGAATGGAGACAATTTTTGGTTTGCAATCTTGTTGTTCTCAATTTTCATGTTGAATTCTACAATACAGCAGGTATCACACCAGGTATTGTAATCTAGTTTTCATAAATTAGATAAACAAGATTGACCTTTTAATGTCTGATACAACTATTAGACTTATATAAGACACATGAGGCAGTTAATCCATGTCATGAATCCCAAGGGGAGATGTGAATATACTTGTCATATTGGTAGTTAAAAACATTTGAACATCTATAGAAGGAACAAGTGGTATCAAAGCTTAGTCACAGGTTTGAATCTCCTTGGGTAATGCTGAGGGGGAGATTGTTGGCAAAATGGTTAGCTCTCCCCTTAGGATTTACAACATGGCTTAACCATCTCCTATGTCTTCTATAAGTCTAGTAGTTGTATCAGGCATTAGAGGTCGATCTTTTGGTGCAACAACAACCACTACTTGTAAAAAGTGGTATCAAAGCTTGGTCACAGGTTTGAATCCCCTCAAGTAATGTTGAGGGGGAGATTGTTGGAAAAATGGTTAGTGCTCCCCTTGAGATTCATGACATGGCTTAACCACCTATTGTGTCTTCTATAAGTCTAGTAGTTGTATCGTGCATTAAGAGGTCAATCTTTTGGTGCAATAAAAACCACTACTTGTAACAAGTTCAATCAATTATAGGTTATCAATCTTTAATGATGACATAAATGTAGACTCAACACTTGGTACAATACTATTATCATACTTATTCAACTCAAAAGTATTCAATTTAACGATTAGACTATCAAGTGTAAGAACATTACCCAGTGCAGATCTCATTTCATGAATAGTAGAGATTATAATAGCATAGGTAGACATAAAGGTTCTAAGAATTTGGAAAAATGGTCAACGCTCTCCTTGGGTAATGCTGAGGGGGAGATTATTGGAAAAATGGTCAGCACTCCCCTTGAGATTCATGATATGGTTTAATATCCTCCTATGTCTTCTATAAGTCTAGTGGTTGTATTAGGCATTAACAGGTTGATCTTTTGGTGCAACGAAAACCACTACTTGTAACAAGTGGTATCAGAGCTTGGTCATAGGTTTGAATCCCCTCAGGTAATGTTGAGGGGGAGATTGTTGGCATAATGGTCAGTGCTCCCCTCATGATTTGTGACATGGCTTAACCACCTCCTGTGTCTTCTACAAGTCTAGTAGTTGTATCAGGCATTAAAAGGTTGATCTTTTGGTGCAACGACAACCACTACTTGTAACAACAACCACTATCAATAATCCAAGGGTCTAGTTTACTTACATGAGAAACAAGTGATTTTTCATCTTCATATTTTTCCTCATCAGATTCTTCCTTTACTACAACATAGAAAACTTCATAGCCTTCCTTGGTATCATCAGATTCATCATTAGTTACACCTTCCTCAGCTAGGTAGCAAGACTTCTTACCTTTATCCTTAAAGTGTCTGAATCTTCAGTGTTAGTTGTCTCTTTTGTCATCCTTATCATTTATGTCATTGTCAAGACATCTAGATGCAATATGTCCAATCTTATTACAACTGAAAAATTTCAATGGTAACTTGCCTTTATAGTTTCCTTGACCTCTTGGTAGTTGGTTAGCCAGTAGTGCTTTCAATTCCTCTTGCTCTTTCTCTTCATTTAGAATATTATCATACTCAGTTCCATATAAATTGTCACAATTCTCTCTTTCTCTTCTTGATGTTCCAATGCTTACAGATGACTTGAAGGAAGTCTCAATGGTTGGTAGACTATTATCATAATTTCTTGACTCAAATGTAGCCAACTTATCGATTAGGGCTTCAAGAGTAACAAATTTTTTTGGTATAGATCTCAATCTTGAATTGTAGATACTCTAATAACATACTTAGAAGAAATAATTCTCAATATTGTACTTACCACTTCTTCATTGGTCAAGGTTCCACCAACACCTCTGATGGAACTAACAACTTCCTTAATTCTTTTTCTATATATTCGATCATCATATTTTCCTTGTCAGCCCACTGACTCTTCAGAAAATGTGTCTTTACACTTTCTTCACAACAAAAGTATATCATGCAACCATACATATTATAAGATAGGTTAGGACATATCATAAGTCATCAGTCATATCACAAAAATATCTTATGTTACTATCCCAATCATTGCGTCTACTCAGGTACCATGTCTTCACTACATACTGTGTTTGCACAACTTCAGAAGCAATTAACTCTACCTAGACGAAGCCAAAACTCAAGCGATCATAAAAAAATATTTAATATATCTCATATAACATATGTTTATGTTCACAGACCATAAAGATAAGTATTTCATTCTTTTTGACCAAAATAGCATGATTGTATTCTGGAAACCGTCTTTGTACTTAAGCATTTTTCACTTAATCGATTGCCAAAAACTTACTTCCACTTTAGGAAATCATCACATAGGTATGTGTTGCCAAAAATGAAAACATGTAAACCTTCAAGAACTTCTCACTTGTCAACACTTTCCCTATTTTACCATTTGAATTAAATGGATTACCTCACGGAAAATAATGACCCCTTCAACAATAGATCTATTCAGAGTAGAACCACTATGTTCGTCTAAAATTGAGGTTCCCAAAACCTTCTTGAGTCTATAAGAAACTAATTTAAATGATATAAATTTTTAAATGACATTACATAGATAAATTAACCTAATGTCTTCAAATGGATCCATATTCTCCTCCTTTGGGATGAGAGCTATTAGAGTATTGTTGAAATCCTTGAGAAAAAAAACCATGCTATGTTGATTATTCCACTACCTTCAACATATATTTCTTAATCACTTCCCAAAATTTTTAAAAGAAAAATCCTAAAATCCATCAAGCCCTTATGATTTGTCCCCCTCTTACAAAAATAATGTCTCTTTCACCTCCTTCAGTCTCACTAGTTCTATCAATGCAATATTATCATCTTCTATCACCAAATTTGGAATGACCCTAAAAAATTCCTCATAATCAACTATTGAACCCAAAATCTCACTAGAACAAACAGAAAAAAGAATGATACCACCTCCTTATTAATTTATTCCATGTTAAAAAATCTCTACCCTATTGAGTTCACAATTGATGAGATCTGATTAATGGACCTCATTGTCTTGACTAAGAAATGAAAATATTTGGTACTATGGTCATCATCTTTAAGCTATTTTACCCTTGAATTTTTTCATAGTATATTTCCTCCCTTGGAAAAATATCAACATTCTTGGCTTATAAGTCCCTCTCATTCTTGAAATCACCATGATCTATGCCATGTTTAATGATCTTATTGTATAAAACCTCTAACTTTCCTTCCAACACCTTTTTCTTCGCAAAAATATCTTTAAAATGCTGCATATTCCAAACTTTTAGATTAACTTAGATATATTGAAATTTCTTAAAGAAAATAAAACCCTTGTTACCTTTTCAAGAGAGAGAATTTTTAAACCACTTAGAGACCATTTCATTGAATTCATCCTACCTCAACCACATCTTCTTGAATTTAAAATGACACCTAATGGGGACAAAATATTTTTATAAAATTAGAGCCACTGGGAAGTGATTTGAACTAGTGAAGGGTAGGATTGAAGCCTCAAAAACCATTAGTAAATAATCCAAATCTCTAGCTAAGAAAAAATAGTCTTACTTTTTTGCTACATTGGAAAATCCCTATCATTGATTAGTCCATATAAACAATCCATTTTGAACCTTGACCTCACACAAAACATTTGAAGTAACAAAGAACTAGAAGTCCTTTTCTACATTACTCACCATACCTTTACATCCTTTCTTCTCCTCCATTTCAAGAGTTTCACTAAAATATCTACCAATAATAAAATCCTCCTTGTCCCTAGACCTTAAAACATTTGAAATCTCTTTACATACCTCCTTATCACTTGTATTAGTTGGACCATGTACATTAACAAAATTGATGCTATTCAAAAGATGCAAAATATCCAACCTAATGAACTCCCATGATGTCCCTTGATAAATTAATTCCACTTTCATTGATCTTGGTTTCCAAAGAATACCCACTCCACCTAAAGCCCCATTTTAACTAAGAATGGATCCATCCTATAATCTTCCTCTCACTATAAAAAAAACCCCATCCTCTTGCTTTAGCATAGTTTCTTGCAAACACACCACATTAGGTTTCACTTTATCAAGGCATCTCTTGATCAAGAAACACTTGTTAGGGGAATTGCAGATCCTAACATTCCATATTATGATCTTCATGGCTTTCCAAGAGAGAACATGTCTCTCTCAGATCTCAACTTTCTTTGGTGTTTCATGTATTAATGAACCTCTCCAAAATTTCTTGGGTTGACTGACAAGCTTTTGATTTATTTATTCCATTGTTAGCCTTTTTTATTTAGATTTTGTTTGGTTGATTTTGTGGTTCTCAAGAATGCCTTCTCCGTCATGATGGCATATGATGTCCTCTTTTCCTATGGATGGAGTATGACCATCCTCATTAACCTCACATGCTACATTAAGAACTATATTTTCACTTATAGGAGGCACATGAATGTCCTTAAAAATGGATGTGTTTTGAGAGTGTGAAGGGTCATCTAAATCACAACTTTTTACTCCGGTATAGAAATTTTCTAGAGGCAGTTCAATCGACACCATACCCCTTTCCCCTCTATCATCTGTATCATCCTGACCTCCTTTAGTATACAAACCCTAAGAATTATGGATCACCATTTCCATTGGTTGAACTAAATCAATAAACTGAACACCTACTAAAGAACCCATTTAAGGGAAGATCTCCTACTACTTCTTTAGTATTTACCACTTCTTGTCTATCTTGAATATCTAGTTTGGCTCTACAAACTAGGAGGCATCTTGTAGAGAGCCCCCACATCCTTTGAGTTCTCACTAATCTCCCTTTATGAACCATCCATCCAAAGAAACCTAGGGCTATCATGTGTCCAAGATCAACAGTTAGAGTTGTCACTTTGTCCTTCGTAACATTTTGAGCTAGCCCTTTCCCCTTTTGATCAATAGTGAAATCTTATGATATTTGTCCCCATTCCTTTATTTTTTTGCATTTATTGATAATTTATTCTACTTCAATCTCCTACCACCATATTCCTTCACTTGTCCAAATATCTACAACATGAGGGAGAGGAGGGTGGGATTTACATGCCATATAGATCCTAGCATGCATACGGAAGTCCTTCTCTATGACCTCATTTGCTTTCAAAAATCTCCCTAGATTGCTTCCTATTGCCTTGAGGGTTTCCTCATTCTAATATTTGTGAGGAATATTATATAATCTCACTAAAATGGGAACTTCTTTGATAGATGTTTTTTTTGGTTTAAGTTTAGGACTTAATCCTTATAAAAATACCTTATATCATCCATCAAGAAGGGGCCATTGTATATGAACCATGATGTCTCTCTTGCACTATGAGTGATGACCAAATAAAAGTCAATGGGAAGGGTTTTTAGAACATAATGCTTACCCCATTTTTTGTCACACCATTGCAAACAAAAAATATTCCAGCTAGCCACCTCCCCACTTCATAAAGATGACCCTTTCTTTGTACATATTTATTGAACTCTTCCTTCCTTCTAATTTAATACAAAGTGTACCCACCCTATTGTCCACTATTATTGGCCTCTCCTTAAGAAATTTACTAGGGAGGAAAGGTTTCTTTGGTTTCCATTATTTTCCTTCGTACTCTTAAAACCCCCTTTATTACAACTGAATATCTTGGATATTCCCCATTTGTTCGGGGAAAAACACTTAGTATTTGTGCATCATGCTCTTTCCTCCTGTGAGGAATTTATTGCCTTCCTTTTTAGAGCCTTACATGCCCTTCTTGGTAGATGTGACATAGGGAGATCACCCTAAGTCCGCTTAAAACTATACTGCACCTACGATCTATAATTTTCTTGGCTTCCATGAAACCCTCGCCTCTCTCGCTTGTTCACCATGATCAATATATTTTATGTTTTATTTATAATAAATATTATACAATCATATATATTTTTATACTAAATAATAATCAGTTGATAATTAATAATAATACATGTTATAAGCTTAAATTTAATATATTATGATAAGTTTCTAAATTCATATTAAAATTGTTTTACAAATTATATTGAGTTTTTAAGTAGATATAAGAAAATAGAAACTATTATAAAAAATCATATTAATCTATATTTTTAAAAGTGATAAACATTTATATCCTTATCTTTTTAAAAGGGTTTAAATTTATTTGTATTTTAATAGCAAATAATATTAAATAATACATATTAATATTATATAGTAGAATACTATATGATATTTTCCATTAACAATTTTTTATAGTTTATAAAGTTATAGCATTCAATTCATATGATCATTTTCAAAATATTTCAAATTGATTTGTATTTTTAGAATAAATATTATAAAATAATAAATATTAATATTAAATATTTAAATACTCTATTATATTTATCATTAATAATTTTTTTATAGTTCATAAAGTCATAGTATTTAATTTATATGGTTTAATAAATTTTTAAAAACAACATATAGACAATCAAATTCTAGAGTTGGTTTGAGTTGCTATGCTGTTATAGGTGTTAAATAAATGTTGGCATTTGAATTCAAACAACATAATAGTATATTAATTTTATAAAAATATTGACTACTTTGTGGATATATTTTAAATTAGAATGTTTTTGATAAATAAATGTAGCAAAACAAGGGTGTTGTCCATTTACAAACTAGCCCAAAGGGAAACCGACAACATATTACAACATCATTAGCAGATGAACACTATCAACACAATAAAAATATCAGTAGACATAAAAAATCAACATATTATCCACCCAAGGAATAAAAAATCAGCCACCTTAGCATCTATATCAAAAAAATAAAAAAAGGAAAAAAGAAATGCCTTTAGAAACAAAAATAGCTAGACTAATACTGGTATTATGCATAGTAAATAGGTTCATAGTAACAACAATAAGCATATCAATTAAAAAAACTATGAGTGTGCAACATATTAGGTAACAATTTAATAATAACAGTCTTAAACCAACTCCACTTGGGGTCATACCCAATAGAAAAGAAAATATAGTTCCACACAATATATAATAAATCAACAAAAAAATGATCAGGGCCATGAAGTCCATGGTAGTCCAAAGTGTTGATACTGAACAAAGGGCCCTAATTATTTTTCCTTTTGCATTTGGTAGTAAGCATCATGGTGGCCTAATCCTTTGTCAGAGACTTGAAGAGTTCCTTTTGGCCAACTTCCTCATTGTCACCTTTGGCACTATTTGTCTGGACCATACAGAGCATGGTAGCAGAGCTGTGCATAACCTTTAGTGTGAAGTGGGTCACATTGTAAAGCCTTTCTTCAATCTCCTCCAATATTTGATTGATTTTATAAAAATCCTCCCACACTGGGTCCTTCTTTCTATTGTCACCTTCCATCATGGATTTTTATTTGTCAACAATTGTAGGCTCAGTCATAGTATCCTTCTCCTGCACTCAAGTGGGTTCAACAAATCCTAAATTAATACTAGCTGACACATGCAGAGAACTTGTTTCAGAGGTAGATAGAGAATCTTCCTCCTCATCATTTTGCTCTTTGTCTATGCTCTCATTGTCAACTCCATCATTTGAATCAGAGGGATATTTTAGGTTGGTCTCATTTTTAGGTTTGATATTGAGGCATGTGGATCTATGGGGGATGCTAGTCTCCTCAGTAATTTCAACATCATAATCAATTTCAATTTTATCCCCTTTTGAGGCTTTAGTTTTAGATTTGGGGGGTGGGTTGGATTTTTTCTTTCATTTTCCCAATTTACCCTTATTAGAGTCAGGGGAGGTTTTTTGCTTAATGTTTTAGGCTAGGGTTCTTGAGACATTGTTTTCAGATGGGGAAAGGAGTGTCCATAATGCTACCCAAGGGGGGAGTAGAGGAAACATGAACCTCCTCCACAAAAATTTGACAGGGAGGGAAAAGAACCAAATGAAAGTGGTAGAGACAAAACATTAGACCCTTATATAAGATGGTATAATTTTTACCATGGTTCTTGGCTTCCACCACATCCTTGACAAAACTTTCTAGTGAATGCAAGAGGTAGAAAGGAATAGGAATAACATTGTGATTTCTAAAGTGATTCAAAAATGGGAGGTGATAAGAGTAATTAATACACACCAAATTTCCCCTCCAGTGTAAAATACTTCATTACCACTAGACAAACACAGTCCCACGGCTCTAGTAACTACTCATTGTCATAGCCACCCCTTAACTTGATAGGTTTCTCATCACTATGAAAGAACTGGTTAAGGATATCAGTATTAAACACTTTTCTTTCTTTTTTCCACTTGTGCCTCTCGTTTGAAAGATCGGTAGCTTTCATAATCACCTCTTCATTTACCTCAAAAGATATACCTCCCATAGTAACCCTTCTAGCATCCCAAGAATTAACAAACTACTTTGACAAACTTTCATCATGCCCATTCATGTAATCCTTGAACTGCAAAATACCTCTCTCCTTGCATATATCACCATCCCATCATTATTCCACTCCTCTCACTTATCCGACTAAACTCTGACGTGGTCTCCACCCATGGTAGCACTGAGAAAGATAAAGTAGTTGGAGAAAGAAGGAATCAAAGAAATTGTAGAGTAGTTGTGGAAAGAAAATCCCAAATTTGATCTTTTATTGGGAATGATCGTGTAGAGGTAATATAATGATCATAATTAGTGCATTTATTACTCTTTGGGCCTTTGGCATTGTCCAACTTGCTTTTGGCAATTTCCTTGTATGAGGAGTTCTTCAATTGGTAAGGATTGAACGAAGTAATAGCCTTAAACATGGTGAGGGATTTTAAAAAATCCACCATCCTTACAAAAATCCCATAATTAACGAGGTGGTATGAACTATGACGACTCCTCCACCCAGTAATAACATCATGATGCATTGAGGGGACACATAAGCTCTAGAGAAATTTCCCATGTGGCCAATTTGAAACATAGAAGAAAGTAATCTCTAATGAGTAGAACTTAAAAAGCTTGTCAATAATGCCAAGCAACACCATAATGCCTTGCCAAAGGGTCCATTTAAATTAGATTGTTTGTCGCATTATGACATAAAATTGTTCTATAAATTCAATGATGACACACACACATTCTATTTTAGACCAACTTAAGAAAAAATTATGAAAAATTTATGTAAAAAATTTAAAATATTATTTATGATGTTGATTTCTGAATTTAAATTAAAACCCCACGTCATATCTCCCAAATTTGAATGTATTTTACATATTTATTTGATATTTTTCAAAGAAAATTGAAACTTCATATTGATACTTGAAGTATTTGATGATTATCTATTTATAATTACAACTAAAAAAATTGATGAATTTTTTAATTTGAAAACGGTTTAAAGAGAAAAATTCTTCCCTCACTTTGATAATTAATGTTTTGACAATGATAAAGATAATTACAACCCATTTTACTTTCACATTTTCAAAGTTGCTTAGTAGAAGGGCTTGGCTTTAGCAAAAAAATTTATGATTTCTCCCCCTTTTCATTTGAATTTTCATTTTAAATTAGATTTAAAATAATTTGAAATCCTTCGAAGAACTCTTCCCTACATAATCTTTAATGAAGTATAATTTTTGTGTGCATTAATGGAATATAAATTTTGTATCTAATTTGTTAATTTTTGTACTTTTAATAGACTTTGATGTGCTTCCCACACCTAGTATTTTTTTTATGTAAATGGTTTCTTTATGGGGTCTTTCTATTTTTTATTCATAAAAGATACCAAAAATATATATTTAATTTTCCACATTAAAAATAGATTTGACATGTATATTTTCAAAAGATATTAATAATTGGTATTCAATATGTATCTAAATTTAAATTAGATCTTTATTTATTTTAATGCTTTGATTTCACTTGTTTAATTTTAAATTTCTAATTTGGACATGCACAAGAAGTCAAGACATTACTTAACAAAATTTAAAAAGAGGTAATTTTGAAATAAAAAATAATATTTTAAATTTAGAAAGCTTAATGTAAATAGTATTTTTACTTTTATAGAAATCTCCATAACTCTGTTTTAGACAATTTAAATAAGAATGTTTATCTTTCATTCAATATCGCATAAAAATTGTTCATCCTATTCAAGGATGACACAAGCATTCTAATTAAACCATCTTAAAAAGAGCTATGAAGATTTCTATAAAAAATAATAAAAATACTATTAATGTTGTGCATTTCTAAATTCCAATGTCTAAGTCTCACCCACATCTCACAAAGTTAACAAGTGAGTGAGAGTTTCTTACAACTCAATTTAGGAAGTTGGAATTTTTAACTGTTGATCATTAAAGGAGGAAAAGTATCAATGTCTATATAATTGTACATTCTTCAATTTTATTTTTCTTTATAAGAAAAAACTGAAATTTGAATCTACTTATATATGCAAAGGAGATGGAATGTATGATGGATGAGTTGCAAAGATGGAAGAACAAGTGCAAAAATGTATTGATTATGATAAAGTGTGAGATACAAGAGGATTTTGAGAAGCCTCTATCAGAATTAGATAATTTGATTGCAGAGTTAGATAACACATCATAATTTGACATTGATCCCATTGGTTCTAAGTTGTATGATGTTGAGGAGATGCCACAACCTCTCAAGAAGAGAATGAGATCAGAGTTGGAGGATAAAAACCCTAAGTATAGCCCTACTATAGAGAAGAAGCAAAAAATTGAAAAGCCTCAAATTTCTATGTTAGGAAAAGGCATGTGGGAGGACATAGATATCTTTGAAGATGGACAGATAAAGATATCTACTCAAGCCATTTTTTATTCATTTGATCAAACAAGTGAAAGAGTTGGAGGGGGACTTGCTAGTTCTATGTTGGCAATTGTTATTGCTGAGTGGTTACTCAATAATACAAATAAAATGCCAAATAAATCCACCTTTGATGCTTTGATACAAAAAGGATCATTAAAGTGGAGAATTTTTTGTCAAAATCAAAAGTACAACAAGATGTCTGCAATTGATATCCAAACAGTGTTAGAGGAAAAGGTATGTCCAGTCTCAGTTGAAAAAGAGATTTAGGCTTTATTTGAACCTAAAACATTCATTGAAGATTCTTTTGAAAATAAATGGGAAGAGGTTATTAGTGATGTTTGTGAACCAAAGGTTTATATTGTGGGATGGAATGCCCATTTTTTTGTTCTAAAGGTTGAAAATGAAGCATGCTATGTAATTGATACATTGGGTGCAAGTTTGTTTGAAGGCTACAATCAAGCATATATTTTGAAGTTTGATAAAAGAACAATTATAAATCAAGTGGGAGAAGAGGAAACTATAGAAGGAAAAATTGCTTGTGAGGGGCAAAAATCTTGCAAAGAATTTATCAAGGGATTATGGGAAAATTTTCAGTCAAGGAATTTTGAGAGTGACAACAATGATAATTATACGAGAAATGAGATCAATTTCTATTTAACCTTTTTAACATCCATAGATCCAAGAGGAGACTAGCATACAACTGTGATGGTTGACACATCTTGTCCTGCTATGATGTTTGACACTTCTTATCTTGGTGCTTGAAGAGATTAATCAATTCATTTTGATACTACCCATGTTGTGATAGAATTTTAAATTGAGATGCAAATTTTTTCATTTGCATCTTACCATGATGCTTCACAAATTTATGTCATTAACTTTAAAAAAAAATATTACTCTTCTGTTTTTAATTCTTGGGTGAATTGATCTTGAATAGATATGGTAAATATGAATTTTCCTTTTTATAGTTAAATTTATTTTCTAAGATGGTATTCTTGCAAATGAATGTGAACATGAAGAGCATACTAATTGAATGTTGAAAACAAATTTGAAACAAAATTGATGACATTCTAATAATAATATAATAGTCTAAAAAAAATATGCCTTTGCACATTGTCTTCTAGTGTAGATGAATAGTATATCAATTCATTGTATGGCCTGTTATTAAATTTTTGTATCTTTTTTTTCTATCATTAAGTTTAAATTTAAAATATATAATATTATTGAAACTTGAAATAAGCTTGATCAAATCTAAAGGTTAAAAATATTAGAAAACAATAATATTGATCTCATCATTGAAAAGTTGTCATCTCTCAATATTAAATCACTAAAATTAACCTTATTAAATATGAATTATGAAAATATAGAAAAAATTTAGTATTGATCTCATCATAAAAAATGTCATCTTCAAATACTATTATGATTGAAGTGTAATCATACCCATTAATGTAGCTATCTTTAAAATACCATGATTCACTATTTTACAAAATAGTTAGCATGTTAGACCATAAAATTGTGATTTTTATGTGGTTAAACCTTCATATTTAATAATCAAATTATTAATACTATGAAATTAAGAACAAATAATTTTTATTCAATTTATTTCAGTGACATTGTTTCATCAAAAGAATATTTTGGTCCCAAAAAATATACATATCCAAAGCATAATTGATTTGTGTACATTATTCATAATTACCAAGAAACTCTATTATAGAAATATAAAGCATATAGCCTTCTCCAAAATTTATGGATGACATCATTTATATATAATATAACTATTTTCTTATTATTTTAATCACGTGCCTAGTTTTATTGGTGCTTGATATCTATTCTAATAATTACAATTTAATCATATTTGGTTTTAGATCTCTACTAGCATATAACTGCCAATTTTAGCTAATAGCAATATTCTCTTTGTACAATAGAAAAGTATTGAATTGGGATGGTGGTTGACTTGATCCTTCTAATGGCCACTCATTATGGAATGAATGAGAAAATAACCATGCATGAATAGAATCTACATGGATTTATGGTGTAACTTAGCATTTTATATGATTTTTATTTATTAATGTTGTATTTAATTTACTAGATTTCAAGTTGAATGTGATTGTTGCAGATAAATGGCTTTATTTTTCATCGCAAACATCTATAAGTTGGACATATCCATAGTTGATAAACCTTTAATTAATAGATTCTAAAATTGGATCTATAAGATAGATGAGTAATTGAATTCCAACTTATATTGTAGATAATATTCCTTTTTCTTTTGGTAACTTTGACAATAGGATGTTCATTACTTTCTATAATTTGGAGGACTAGATAATGCCCCACCAGGGTATCCAAGAGGACAAACACAAATATATTAAAGAACACAAAATAATTATTTTTTACATAACAAAAACTAAACATTATAATGTCATCTACATAACTGAGTTAAAGGTACATTCCCATTAAAACCATGCAAACATATTAAAATATCCAAACAATAAGCTATGTCCTCTTAGATTCCCCAACATCACTACTAGGAAATATATAACCACATAACTATACAATGCATAATGAACATGAATTAAGATTATTATTGATCTAGATTTATTTCAAATCTCAAGTTGATATGTTCCTTGTTTATTTCTAAATGGAACAAGATAACATACAAACTCATAAATAGTCGACACAAATATCGATCTATCTAATGCTATACTAACCAAATCAATAATCAATTGTTAAATAATTACATTTACATTTTCATATACCTCTAGAGCCAAGGATTATTTAATTACAACATCAATGCCAAAGATCAACAATACATATCATAATATAAATATACAATAAGAATCATATATCCATATGAATCATGAAGTTGTAATGAAGATGCAATAAAGATGCCAAGTCCATCCAATGTGGTCACAAACAATGCATTGAACCTGAATGAATAAAATTAATTACCACCCAACCATGTGAAACCATGAGACCCACCCCACTAAGCTAGGAGATAGACACAAGGCCCCAACAATACAAGCAAACACAAGAAAAGACTACAAGAAAGATACAAGAAACCCACATTGGAAGCAACATAAGGATTCACAAAGAGATACCAAAGGAAAACCATAATGATAAATGGTGGGGATTCTAAGAAACATGTAGGAGGGTATCATTACATAACTCTCCACTATCCTATGTTTTTCTAGAAGTATCTCTAGACCCCAATTCCCAGGTGGAATTTATGTGAAATTGGAAACCTTTCATGAGGACAAGAAATCTGATTTTCCATATCAATTCCCCATGGAAAACCAATCCTTCTCAAACCCATTATTAGTTTTAATGATTTCTCAAGGCCATAAGCGAGGAAAGATAATTATCTTGAGAAATGTGTTATCTTGACCCATTTTATTTAATTATATTATCACTTGATTAACAACTGCATAATGAGTTTACCTAGGTAGCCAATTAGGGTGCCGACCCCCATTGTGAGCCACTTTCCTAAAAATGCTCCTACAACCCACCCTTATGCTCCAAACTAAAAAAATGAAAGAACACAACAAATCAAATTGATACAAGAAGAAACCTCATAAACTCATCATATCCAATGGAACATAATTTTGGGCATAATAACTCAAAATCATCAACATGATCCACAAATGTCCAACATAACCAAAATCATGTATGCATCATAAAGAGAATCTCATAGGAACTCCTCTAGGTTCCAAAACATAAGCATATTCTAGAAACAACATTACACATGCATATGATCTCATTTGGATCTATTCCATCAAAATAGATACATAATATCTCCTTGAACCATCAATTGCCAACTAGGCTCCAAAGTGCCAAAAAACATAATACAATAAAATTCCACCAATTAAAATATTAGATAAAAAGGACCACACTCATCACCAAATTGACTCTAAAATTGATTCCAACAATAAAATACCAAGGAACAGAAACAAGACCCTCATGTGACCTCGATTACACAATTAGGCCTCAACAAACATAATACAATGAGCTCAATAAAACTGCATGAGAGATCAAAATATTGAGATTATAAACTAAGATAGCCTCCAAGCCTCCGATTTCAATTGGTAAACCCTACTTCCAAACCCCAAAAACTCAAGTCAGTGACACATAAATCATTATAAGATGTTACCAAAATTGTAGAAACACAAAGCACATTCAAAATAAACTAAGAATATAATGCATTAAACAAATTTATAAGCTCTCATTTTAATCCTACAAATCTAAGTTTGAAAATATTATGAACATATACAACAAATTATATATTTTAATATTTCTATCTAAGTTGCAAGAAATGCATATTTAACTAACATCATGAAAAAAATTGAATGAACAATTAAAGATATGCAAACTGAAATCACCATGGTACCCCAAACTTAAATTAAAAAATACTTACCTCCCAACAATCCCACAATCAGACTAACCAACACAACCTACACTTAATCATTTTGTCCATAAGACAAAAGAGTAATATAATTCATTAAATGTTAAAATATAGAACAACTTTATAACATCACATTTTGAACTGCAACTCCAACTTGACAAATTAATGAATATGTATATATAAACTACATTTTAAACTACATCTTATACTATATTTTAAATTATATTTTAAACTACAATTTTAAATCCAAGCCATAGACAAATAAAAATAATGGAAATGGATTATATAGCTTGCCACACATGGACAACATGAAAGCTACCTAAAGAAAAGGGCATTGTGCATCATACAAAAAGTTTGAAAAATATAAACCTAGAGAAATAATACCAACCAATGTACATATTGAGGGAAACCTTCAAGGAAATGGTAAATACAAAAGATTAATACATTATATGAAATAGACAATGCATATGCATCAAATCCAAGGATGGTGTATAAGAAGATCTAGAAACCTATAGTGGACGACCAATTCATAAGAGAAGACAATTACATGGACATATGCAATGGTTCTGTTGAGTTGTAATGCAAAAATTGACATTAGGAATCACAAATGGGAGAAACAACAGAAGTAACACCTTGCAGAGAAACACATGGAAGAGAAGGTTGGGAACAAATGTAGATACTAAAAATTATTCTATCGCCAACGTGCGACATTTTTACTAATTTTCATCTCAATTGAATTTAATAATTTTTATTATTTAATTAATTTGTGTCATTTTTCTTAATTCAAATTTCAAATTCATCATTCCTCCAAATTCTAATAATTGAATAATTTTAATTAATTATTTGATTATTTAGTTTTTAATCATTATTCTTAAGAGATTCCCTAATTATTCTTCTAAAAATTAATTAAATAGTTGTTATTATTTAATTAAACTCTTATCTCTAAGTTTAATTAAGTAATTATATTATTTAATTAAAATATTCTTCATTTTTATTATGACCACTATTAAGTGATAATTCCAATTACTTAACTATATCTTCTAAAATTAAATAAATGACCAATTTATACCTAGAGAAGGCGCATATGTGAAGTTTAGGTAGGAGGGAACATGGGATAAGCTGTAGTGTATCCTTTGTGTCATTCACATGTAGATTGACCTTATCACTTGCCAATGCCAATGTGAACTAATTCTTCTTAAAATAAATAAATTTAATTAATTAATTTATTCCTCTCATGAGTAATTTAAATTTTTTTTGAATTTATTTAATGCTAATTATTCTTTCACTTCCAACTCTTCTAACTGTCACTAACTAACAATCTTTCTTCCCATTCAATTTAGTCTATTGATCATTCAATTCGGTCTTCTATTCAATCTATTTAGCTTACTGTCTAATCAATCGAGTCTACTTCCAATAAATAGAGTTAACTTTCCAATCTATTATGTCATGCAAACACTTAACTATCAATTAGTCTCACTTCTTTAATCAATAAAATGAGTGATCTATTCAATCAATCTTAGTCATATGCTCAATCAATTCTAGTTATTTGTTCAATCACCTAACCTTGATTGAAGTCCAAAATTCTATATAATGAGACTTAATTTTCATAATTTTACAACCACAATCTTGAATTGTCATGTGTTGTCACAAATAAGCAATTTTGAGAGCCCATATTGTATTCATGAGAAGGAGAGAGCCAAGGGAGGATTTTGTTGATTGTTGCAATGGTTTGATTTGATTTGATTTATTTGTAATCAATTATATTTTTCATTATCTCTTGATGTTAGGAGTATTTTTTTAGTAATCTAGATCTTTGTGGTTGGATCTATCTTGGTTGTTGCAAGTTTACAAATATTTTACCCTTATCACAAAATGGTGAACCTGATGTGAAAAACTTGACAATTTTAATTTTTTTTGTTCCTATGCAGACATAGGGGAATTCAAAAAACTCACTATTTATTCATCATAATTGCATGTTTTAAAGCCACAACTATTTTTTAATCGTCGCACTTGCTTTGTGTTTTCTGATAATTTTTGGGTTGTTATATTTATTATTTGTAGGATTATTCACTACAACTATAGATCTTAAAACACAATTGTATGTTTTCAATACATGAATTATTTTCATTGATGCCCTATTTTTCTCTCTTATAACATTATTTTATTTATGTGTGTGTAGGATTACCATACACAACTGAGGATTAAACAACACATTTGATTTTAAAATGTTGTAATTGCACCTATAAAATGATGCTAATATCAAAAAATATTTATAATATCCTACAATATGATGCAATTTCCTAATACAAATGCCCAAAAATCAGAAGCATAAAAAGGCCAAATTGAGGTATCCTCTCGAATACAGATGAAGAAAGGAAGAAACCTGTGTTAATCAAACCTTTAGATGCATAGTTGAAGCTAAAGAAAATTGAAAGGACATTTAATTTCAAGAGTTCTTCAACAATTATTTTCAAAGGGTATTGGATTATTGTAATAAATATTATTTGGTCATTAATATGAGAAATTTTCATTCTGACAATTTTTTATTTCTAGATCTAGGTTTTTTTTCACTAATATTTGATTTATGACATGTGGCAAGGAAGAAAATCCTATATGATTTAAAACCATTCAAATTTTGTTTTGGGGCTTAAAATGAACATTTTTCCTTTTTTGTCTATTTTTAGATTAGATAACATTTTAATTTGGGATTAATTAATTGAACTTCTTGTCTGGTGTGTGTTGTGTGCTTGCACACTTTGTTTAGGTTAGTTACCTTTTTTTTATTGGAGAGGCCCTCGTAGGGATTTCATCACCCTAGGAGATGGCCTCAAAGTGGTAAATCCCCCCGACTACTATATAAATAAGACTACAAGTAAAATCCAATTTTATACTAGTCATCTCAGGATCAGTGTGTCAATGATAGCTTGAACCAGGTGAACATGCCTAAGGAGCTAGTATGGTTGACTAGAGACTTAAGTTTCTCACCTATGCATCTCATTATTGGCTAGCACCATGGACCTTACTAAACAAAATTTGTTTGTAGAAGCTAAAAATACCTCCTACTTGTTGACGTAGGGTTTTCAATTATGTGCAGCCCAAAGACACTCATCATATATCCCTCTTTTGTGACAAAAAATTCATCGAGATCTTAGGGTCTTGAGAAATTTGAAGCTTGGTACGTCCAAGAAGTGAGTGTTTTGTAAGGGGGAGCTAGTGTTACCAAGATTCTATTTGTTTGAATTGAATGTAATATTTTATTGTAAGGGGATTAAAAAAGGAGAGCCCTTACCTTCGACATAGGTTGTGCTTGTCTATTTTTATTGTTTTATCACAACAACCAGAATGTCTTATATGTGTTTTTTATCACTAAAATTTGATAAAAATACAAAATTGACACTACACAGAGCATCAAACACATTGTTAGGATTAACAAGGTAGAAATAACAATTACATGTAAATATAACCAATATTAGAAAAATAATAAACCACATAGAAGAGAACACAATACATAAAGATTTAATGTGGTTCACCCAATCCCTGGGCTATGTCAACCAACATCAAGTCCAATATTATTATTATCCAGTGATTACAACCTGATTATAATCTATAATCCCTTACAGCTCAATTCCACCCCAAGTGCTAAAATCATACATCCATGAAATCCCTAACCCTAAGCCATATTATACAATATTTTACCGCTTTAGGGTTAGAATGAGTTACAATCATTTCAGCCCAAAAGTGTAAAATACTTTCTTGGATAGTACTTTTCTGATCAGTCACCATAAGCTAACAATCTCCCACTTGGTGATTGATCAATATCCACACTAAAAACCTCCCACTTGGAGACTGATCCTATAGCAATAACACTACCATATGAGGCTCCCATTGGATTGAACCACCCTGGACTCAACTATTCCTTTATTCTATTCAGTTTAGAAGACCAACTAAAGCTGAACATGAGTTCAACTTATCCCTTGTTACTACCTTTGTAAACATAGTTGCTGGATTATCATCTATATGTATCTTTTCCAACTTTAACTTCCCATCATCCAAAACTGACCGAATGAAATGGTACCGTAACTATATGTGTTTTTTCTTTGAGTGCAAAGTAGAATTCTTCACAAGATGAATGGCACTTTGGCTCTCTGTATGCAGAAAATTACCCATCTGTGGATGTCCCAATTCTTCCATTAAGAATTGGAGCCATATCATCTCCTTGGCTACCTCTGTAGCAATAACATACTTTGTCTTTGTAGTGGATAAAGCAACCACCTTTTGTAGTTGAGAAATCAAACTCACTATTGTCCCACCAAAAGTAAATACATAACCTGTAGTACTCCACCTGCTATCTATATCTCCTACCAAATCTAAGTCAACATAGCCTTGTATAGTAGTAGTAGAACCCCCAAAGTGTAAACACTTATTAGATGTACCTCTCAAATATTTGAGAATCCATTTGACTGCATTCCAATGCTCAATACAAGGGTTACTCATATATCGGCTAATGACTCCCACTGCATGTGCAATATCTGGCCTAGTACATACCATAGCATACATTAAGCTCCCTACAGTTGAAGCATAAGGTACCTTAGACATTTTTGCCTCTTCTTCTAATGTCTTAGGACACATCTCCTTAGTCAATTTCAAATGACCAGGCAAAGGTGTGTTGACAACTTTGGCATTCTCCATAGAGAAATGTTGCAACACCTTCTCAATATAATCAGCCTGAGATAGAGACAACTTCCTCTTTTTCCTATCTCTGCAAATTTTCATACCAAGGATGGGTTTTTCTGCCCCCAAATCCTTCATAGAAAATGAATATGCTAATTGTTGTTTCAACCCCTTAATGTGATCCATGTTAGACCCAACTACAAGCATATCGTCAACATATAAACATAAAATAATGTAGTTGTCATCATCCAACCTCTTAAAATAAACACAATGGTCAAAATGACACTGACTGTATCCATGCTCATTCATAAAAGTATCAAATTTAATATACCATTGCTGAGGTGCTTGCTTCAATCCATATAAACTCTTCTACAATCTGCACACCAAATTCTCCTTACCCTTGACCTCAAATCCTTGTGGCTGGACCATATATATTTCTTCATCCAAATCACCTTGAAGAAAATTTGTTTTAACATCAAGCTGCTCTAAATGCAAGTCTTTAGTAGCCACAATACTTAAAATAGTATAGATAGAAGTCATTTTAACAACTGGAGAAAATATCTCATCAAAATCAATGCCCTTTTTCTATGCAAATCCTTTTACAACTAACCTGGATTTAAATCTTTTCTTACCTCCATCCTCTTCTTTTAGCCTATAAACCCATTTATTTTGTAAAGCCCTTTTACCTGCAGGTAACTTACATAGATCCCATGTTTGATTTTTCAGCAAAGAGTCCATTTCATTTGTCATTGCAAACTCCCACTGAAGCTTTGTATCTACCTGTACAACTTCATTATAACATTCAAGCTCACCAGCATCTATTAACAAAATAGAATACAAAGATGGATAAAATCTTTCTGGAGGTCTACTTAGCCTTGTTGACCGTCTAACATTCACTGGGGTGTGTGGTATTTGTTGTTGCTGTTGTTGCCGAGCATAAGGAACTACTAGAACATCATCTTTTGGAGTATCATCCAGTACTACATAGTCATTTTCTTTCTTCTCATGTTGCTACAATAGATATTTGTACAATACTTTCTCATTGAATATGACATCCCTACTTCTTACAATTTTATGATTTTCAAAATCCCAAAGCCTATAACCAAATTCATCAATGCCATATCCAACAAATACACATTTCTTTGACTTAGCTTCCATCTTGGTTCTATTTTCATAATCTATATGTGCAAGAGCTTCACAACCAAAGGTTTTGAGAAAAGAATAACTCACCTTCTTACCACTCCATGCTTCCTCTAGAATACCATAGTCCAAAGGAGTAGAGGGCCCTCTATTGATTAAATAAACAACAACATTCACAGCCTTTACCCATATGATTTTGGGTAGCCTAGCATGCAACTGTTATCTCTCATTGAGCATTCAAGGTTGTCATCAGTATCAAAGGTTATGAAAGATATCGGTCGGTCACTTACATTGAGAAAATTGGTAACCAGGAGCAAGATAGACTAGTCGGTAAAGCTTATACACCAAGAATCAGATAGTTTACTGAGTAACAAGCTTCACCAACACTGACAGACAGTAAACACCGAGCATCATAGTATACACCGAGTAGTTTATATGATGTTTACCGAGGATCATAGAAAATGGCATAGTAATATGAAATGGCACATTCTTCTATGCAAATGATTACAACAGATCAGAAAATGTTTTACCAAGATCGAGGAATATTTAATGTTATGATATTCATTAAATGCAATATATATCATATGTAATAGTCTGATCTAGGTCATTTTTGTACACCGTAGATCTTAGGGTTATGATTAAGTTGTGTAACCTAATTTTGTTAAAGCGACAAAAGTAGATCGCTATATAAATGTATGTTTACATCATTTTTGGTGTGAACTGATGCGAGAACATATATGTGTATCAAGGAGAACTTGAAGTATTTTCCTAACTTCAAGTCTATCAGTTAATAGAGAAGATTGCAAAAGATATCAAATTAAGCAGAATCAGAAAAGGCTACCGAGTATATTTATAGCAGAGATCCATCACAGTCAAGGTGATATTTTGTCAGAACTTATAGATCTGTATCAGATAATTGAGTTGTCAATTAGCAGATAATTGTCACTATTAAATTTGGCATCGATTTGCGACAGCTATGTGTCGCAATTGAGACAGCAATGTGTTGCAATTGTGACAGTAATAGACGTCGCTATTTTTTCATCATAAAATATGATGTCTTTCCTTTTCCATCATAATTAAGACTTCAATCCATCGCTATGCAGCCCCTTCATTGTGACATCAACCCCTTCGCAATTCCTTATATTTGCATCGTAATTGCGACGAACACCATAGTACTTACGACGCGCTTGCCTGATATTGTGACAGCATTTGGGGTGTCGCCAATATAGGAAATCCATTGTAATTCTATGCGTATATGTCACAATGGTGACGAACACCCAAGAAACTATGATGGCATTTGGGTGTCACCAATACAGTGACACCATCATAATTCTAGAGGTTACTGTCGCAATTGCGACGAATTCAAGATAAAATTTTTTTAAAAATGGAATGCTGCAGCAGAATGCAACAATGGATAATTCCCACAATATAGGAATGCTGCTCTTACACAACTAGAGATAATCCCCAGAATTAGGAGTAGTAAAATCCAGTATTCTAAGGCTTATCACCCAATATAAGCAAATCTTCCTAGGCACGCTACCAAGCTATTCTCTCAAAGCGCACCTATTAATATTGATATAGGAGCTGGTAAGGCCAATAACAGGCCAGAAAGGTAAGTTATAATTTGGTTTACTTGAAACACAAAACACTATTATTTTACTCTCAAACCAGATTTTCAAAGTCAACATCTGCTCAAACTGTTTCTGTAGCACAAACGTAAGGTCATAAATAAAGACCTTATAGACACGTATCTATTTATATTCCATCATGTCCACTTAAAAAGGATATTTCCAAATTTGGCCAGACAAAATGGATTTTTCAATAATGTACACATCCAATTTACAAGACCCAACTATGATGCCAATGCTACTGCACAAAAGTCCAAACTCTGACCGTTTGGACATGAAATCTATGTCCATTTTATTTCTTGGATATCCATATATCCATATATTAACCAAGATATGATCTAAATGATATCAATCAACATAGACACCAGTGAAATTAGACAAATCAACCAATCTCCCACTCCCATTGTACTGATGCAATATGACTCTGATTCACTAGATGACAACTCTCAAGCTAGACAACTTAATGTTTTAGGAGTGAATATTAAATATTCTCACTACCGTTCCACTGCTGAAACTCACAGCAAAATAAGCCTACCTGTAGTTTTCCAGTCTTGACGAATGGGAACCTACCCAAAAAAAGGCATTTCTTGTAGAATAATCATGCTCTGTTGTCTATATAAGATGAATTAGACAGTAAGCTCAGAAAGAAAATTGACTTTGGTGGAGTAAAAGATTTGAAAGTCTCAAGTAGATAATTCTATGTAATTGATAAATGCTTCTACATTGTTTTACTGATGTACATATAATTCTATAATGCTCGGGTTCATAGATTCGATTTAGTTCATCCAGAACTTATAATGGTGCTTATTGTACTTAATCAGAGGCCAATTGCATTTTATTCTTTTTTCTTTGGACAAGTATATTTGAATCAATTGCCATCTATTCTTCTGCCATGTCTAAAACTATGGGAAATCACTAACTTCACAGAAAAGAGCATTTTGGATTCGTGCCATCAATTATGGCATTATAGAAGCAAAAAAGTTTGAGTCTCATAAGCTACTATATCGAATCTGATTATGGAGAGTATACTAATGCATCAGGTTAGATTTACCATTTGTTCAATTTGTGAAATTCGGATGACACGGACTTGTTCCTTTAGGTTAACTGTGAGTTAGTTTATGTTAATATTATAAGTACCTGAATCAAATAAAAGACTTACTATTTATCAATCTTTATGAATGGTAATCTTTGATTAGTTAAGAGTAAAAAATAAATTTGATAAAGCGTGATGGTTCAATTAAAATGTAAGTGTTTATGGACAACATAAATGAATTTAAGATGTTATTAATGTGGTCCTATCTGGTTAGCATATTTGCTGCTGAATTACATATTTCTTAGTAGTAGGCCTATTAGGAGTGAATTGATTGAGTGACTTGACTGGTCTTTCTTTTGTGCTCACATGAATACCTAACCGAACACATGCTACGTCTGTCACTAAGCTTCTTGTTGCCTCTGAATTTAGCAATGTTTTTGCAAGACTTCAAGATCTTTCTTTTATCATCTAAAGATGACAAGTGTTAGTGGAAACAGAGATAAAATGGTTAGAACTATTTGAGTTTAGGGTTTCACATTTTTATGCTAAAATTTGAGCAGATGGATTCATTTTGCAAAAGTGCAGCATTCATGAGATTTTATGGGAGCCACCAATATAGGTGCACTACCAAACAATATCAGGTAAATTTCCCCAATTGTGAATTTTCCCTTTTTAAAACATCAAAAAAACCAAGGCAACTAGAAAAAAATAGTCCATACAAAATTTGGATCTGTACCAGGACAAGATTTTATCTTTGTATCTTAGACATGATTTGGCTCTATAGCCTTGTTGGAAGCCAATTCTCTTGTCCTCTTCTGTGAGGCATCTATTGAACTCTGAGCCTTGCATTTTTGCTTGGTATGGTGAATTTTACTTGCATTGTTTCATCAAAAAAAAATTCCTTGCAATATATAAAAAATTTGATACAATTTTTCATTTACTAATACTTACAACTCGTGCTTGAAGTTTCAAAAAACCACCAGAGCCGAGCTTGTGTGTCCCGTGCTTTTCTAGTCTTGCCTTTGTTGCCTTTGATGTGTCAGGCAATCTATGAAAAGTTTGAAATATGTTAGATCGTATAAATATAGAGGTTAATTAGTACATAATTACATTCTCAATAGTATCACATACCTTGCTCTACTCTCTACTAGTGTAATTCCTTTTTTCATGTTAGCTTTATACTTTCCATCCAAAATTAGAGCCTTCCACTTAGCCTCAGGAACATAGGGTGGATGCTCGTGCCTGGGGTTAACCTGTAAATTTTTCCTATAGTGGTCCCTAATATACTTCAAACATAAACCAACTCTTTCAAGGAGCCTGTTTCTCTCGAATGCACGAGGTCCAAAAATCTAGGTCATACTCTCTACAAGATCATCCTTCAACTTTTTTTCTTGGTTATTCCACCTTTTAAGTAAAAAAAAACATGTTAGACTCATAAATGAAGTGAAGCTACCTTTAATATAGTTCAAGAAATGGATGAAAAGGAAAACTATTCTAGCAATTATATGAAATCAAAATAGTGGTTTGGGGTTTTAGTTAGGATATGTTGTTCCACCATGTACGTAGGGTGGGCCCAAATATCCGCAAACACTCGTCACCAAGTTTTCGCCAGAAAACATCATTCCCTACAAAACAATCATGGGATCATTAGTCGATGAAGAGTGATCAAAAAATAAATTAATATTATATCACTATAGAATAATAATAACTTTAAAGTACCTGGAACTTTGGCTACTTTTAAGGGAATGCCTTCATCATCGCTAATGATCAATATGCAATCCTTCACCGTTCTTGTACTAGGAACATCTAGGAAATGATGCTGCATCGGGACTTGTTGCATCTCCTATTGCAAAAAATGAAAACCATTATCAAATGCCTCCAAGAAATAATACTTCAAGGGAAATAAATTGGTGCAGAGCACCCATGGCACAAACACAATCAAGGGATCTACATCGTAAACACATAACACTTGAACACATAACAAAAGAGAGAAAAAGAGAGATTTGTGTACCAGTAGATGGTGCAACAGTTGATGCCTGTAGGCTGCATGTTGCTGACATAGCAGTCAGAAAGACATTTGTGGTTGTCTTGGATGCAGGCGGTGTTGTCATAGCATCATGGAAAGGAGCTGAAGAATAAAATTGTTAGAGCATGCATAAATATAGAACACGTGGACTAGCATGGACAAGATTGTTAGAGCATTAAAAAAAAGGATTGTTCGAGCATGTATTGTCAATGATTATGATCATTCCTATATATATTCAGTGGAAAACACAAGTGGGCAATGGAACATGTGATCTACCTGAACCACCTGCAGTACCCTCATCATGGGAATGGGGTTCAAAATTATGCAAATAACTCTATAAAGACAACGTATCCATATTTTAATTAATGCCATAAAAGAGCATAACATAAAAACCACTATTGAACTCTTGTTATAATTAAAAATTTCATTAATACTTACTTTTAAGTTTTCAAAAGTGTGCAACAAGTTAGCTCCCCTCTCTTTTATTTCCTAAGTCTGAGGCTGTATGGATGCCAAACATAAAAGTTCTTTTCCAATTTTCTTTAGTAGCTTTTTAATGGAACCGATCGGGTCATCGGTCTCTGCTAAATCAATAAAAAAAGGGTCCTCCTCAAGGGGGGACTCCTGAGGGACTGTAGGTTGCTTTCCCTCTCTCCGACCATCGGCCCTCTGTGACAACAGTAGTATTAGTATTATAAAAATTACTCCAAAACAATGAAGAAAACAACATTAAAAAAATAACATTTTGCTTCTATCTAGTTTGCACAATTACAATGAGTTTTACCTGCTCATGTGTAGATAAGCTGGGAATATCATCACCATCCCCTCTAGGCAGTTGCTCCATATTGTGCCCCTATGTCAAAGATCAAGTATAAAAATGTTAGCCAAAAATTTAATAACTAAATGGTATGTTGGAGTCATTGATTAGAAGTTGGTTTAATAGTATGTACCACCCCCCTGATAGTAGCCTCGTTTGTATCTATGTGGTTCAAATTGTAATCAATAAGCAGCTCTTCCCCTACACGTATTGATTTTATCACACAGATGAATACATGATTTCCCTCGCGCGCCTCATATATGAAATTAGGTTGCTTTATAGTTGACCCAGGTCATGTACTATTTATAAAACCCGCAATATTCCTTGTTGCTTTTAGCCTTCCGTCAATGTATATAGCCACACTTTTAATTTGATTATTGTCTTGCTATTTTATATAATTTTCCGAGAGTGCATACCTATGCATACTTTTTTTATATTGAACAATATGCATCCAAATTTTGTAATCATAACATGGTCCAACATACTCCATCAATTCATAAAATTTGTTGTAAGACACCTTTATGCCGTCCATAGAAAATAGGCCCAAACCATGTAATGATGATGGTGCTATGCGATATATCCTCTCGTTAACACAAAAATCAGTGTTTATTGGAGGAATTTCCTTGGGTACCCAATGTTTTTGTAGATGTTGGTACCTCAAGGGCACCTCGATTTCACCTTTCATCTCATCATCATAAGAACATGACCCCCCTTGAGCAAGGAAAAATTTCATGCGTTTATTGAATTTCCTTCTAGTCCTTTGACCTCTAGTTAATCTCTCTGTTCTAAATAAACTGCATGTCTCACTTTCCTCTTCTATTCCTATATTTCCCTCACTCGAGGAAGACACTTCTGACAAATACCTATTCGATGGTACCTGCAAATGGGAGAGATCTTAGAAGACATCAATCTTACTTTTGATAAGTGTATTAAATAGACTGTCTATAAGGTGTATTGACTTATACCTGTCGATCCATGAGACTGTGCGGGATGCTCCTGAAAGGGGTTCAATTTTTTGCAAATGTAATTCAATTATCGTGAGCATAATCACATCATAATAATCACATCCATCATAAGCATCACATAAAAATTAAAAACATTAAAAGGTACACATTATAACACTTAAATCAGGCTCACATTATAAGCATCACATAAATGCATAAATGAAGCTTTCACTTTAAGATAAGCTTAAAAATTCATCACTTGAGTAAGGAAAAATAATGTGTACTTCTCCTATCATTGAAACTATCACTTCCTTCTCTTAGCAGCTCTAAACATTCATTTGATAGTTATTTTACATATTATACCTATTGAAAAAAGGAGGTTTCTTACCAGTGGTGACATGAAGCATAAGGTGTTGAAGTTGAGGAAATATTTAATGTAAGATATGTGCCTTAATAAAATTACTTATATTATACATTCCTTTCAAAATTGATTTGATTTTGGCTTTCGATATTGATATTGATTGTTTTAAAGCCTTTTGTATAGTATATAGTTTTTGTTAGGTTAGAGGTGCAATGATGCTCTCCCTTGACTTACTATACTATAATTTATCTTCAACCCATTAACTTTGTAGTTATTCATAGACATTAATAAATAATTTAATTTAAACTGTAAGAATGCAAATCCATTTGTGGTGAGTGGTATGTGTATACAGATCCATTTAGGGGTATTTCATGCCTCTTGAGTTTTATATGATGTTGAATCCATATTGTATTTTAAGGACAGACCATTGAAGGGTACCATTGACTGTCATCTCTAGGACAGTAAGAATGAATTAATTTTGTGTTTCTTGTTAATCCATCAACTCACCTTGGAGTATGTGTTTGGAAATCAAGTAATTGCAGAGTATTTGGTGTCTTGAAGGTGTTCCTAGCCTAAGTACCCATCTCTTGTTCATCTCAAGGGTTCCATACCTAATGAGGCCATTAGGTTTGTGGAGCTTGTGTTGAGTTGGAGGTGTAGGATTGGGATGGAGACAAACTCATGTTAGTAACCATTGAAGGTTGAATGTATCTTGCCTAGGGTATCTTGTGGATGAACTAAAATAATTTGTTGTTTACTCATTTTCCAAGTGAGTAAGTTGATAGACCAAAGCATAAGGTCTATCCCTGCGGGTAGGTGTTGAGATTGACCAAAGGATTGTTGATCATTGCCTTGAGTAGAGGGTCCATTTCCATTCCCTACTGCATCACAGGCAACCATAGATATATTGCCAAATAGTTTCTTTTCATGTCTAGTTAGTAACGAGAAAATCTAAGCCCACATGAAGAACTCTTATGTAGATTCACAAGAGATTTCAAGTTCTAAACGTATCAAGTATATGAACCTGGTTCAACAGGTAAGTTAATAGGATATGTTCATAAGTTTTTAGGACAAACATTTGATGGGTATTGCTTATTCTGAGTGCCAAATGCTCTAAAGTGTCAACTTTGCTTCAATAATGTGATATGTGAGTGACAAAGTTTGGTTGTCTATTCCTAGCAAGAGATGAACAGTGGAGGAGACAGAGTGAATGCTGAAAACCAAATGGATGAGAAGGGAAGCACTCCATTAGGATTGAAATTGAGAAAGAGTCCTTCCTTAATAGAACTTATTCACTTGAGCATGTGCCAACAAAATGGGTAATCTTCACATGGTGTGAACAACTTGACAATGGAGGAAGGAAAAATGCATAACAATGGGTGTCTAGGAGCAAATAGTGATGTTGAGGAGAAGAAGAACCAATCAAGAGGCTATGGTAAAGTGACATGGAAAGCCTATGCATACAACCCCAAGGCATTCACTATCCAATTAAGAGAAAAGCTATTCTTATAATAGCAACAAGAGGATAGTAAGAAATAGCACATAAGGAAGAATGCAATAAATGCCAATCTGCACCAATGTGTGATAGTGAAACACAAGCCTTCTTGATGATCATGATACATAGAGATAATATGTTGAATGAGAAATAAAGACACTCCAAAAGAGGTTTTCTAAAACCAATCGATTTAGGTAATAATGTATCCTCATTGCTGCAAACAAAGGACATAAGTTATTGAATGAAAAAGGATTGTATGGTGAAGCCAAAGTTTATTAATGATACTTTTTAGTAGAAGTAAGTTTCTAAATTTTTATTCATACACATTATCTTTAGGGATCTCATTATCTTATAAATATGACCATAAAAATTTCATGTTAAGGTCAATACCTAACTTATGGGCACATGTTAAGGTCAATACATAACAAAGCCTTAGAGTAGTCCAATTGCTGCTATATTTTTTGGATTTTCTCTTGCTGTTACACCCCTATAATGGTTGCCATAGTCATCAAATCTCCAATAGAGACTCGAGGAGAATTCCTATACACAAATCAAGTGCACACTTCCAATTATGAGAGGAATAAAGAGTTTGATGGCATAGAATGTCATGTTAGGACCATGTAATGGTGTTTGATCCATTGGTATGATCTAGAAGTGTTTGGAGTGGTCATTTTGGTAAAGCCCTAGGCTTATGCACCAAGGAAGGAGGGTTTGATGGTTTGAATATTAAATAGATTAAGGACTGATGGCATACCTCTAAATTTCATCATCATCATCCTCATCATCATCATCATCATCATCATCATCATCATCATCATCATCATCATCATCATCCTCATCATCATCATCATCATCATCATCATCGTCATCGTCATCATCGTCATCATCAACTCATGCAATGGTCTTCTTGCTTAGCTCTAGAAGCTCTCCAACAATCAAAACATATAAGCTACTAGGCCTAACAGCAATTTCAAAACATATAAGCTACAAGGCAAGACATATTACATGACATGGCAAAAGGAACAAAATTTACAAGCTTTAGAAAGACATATTAAATGACATCATAGTGCTAGAGAGATCAAAATTATATGAGTCAAACATAGTCATGAAAAAGCACATAAATTAGTTATTATATGCAATTAAAAGATATATAGTTAGATAGGGACATCCATAGGGCATATTGAAGAAATGAAATGGTCATATAGATTTCATATAGGATTTTGAAGATGATAGTGTTCTAAGGCAAATAATCCATTCATATAGCCATAATGACATTAAATGTTTAAGCATGGACAATCATCAAATACCAAAATAGAGCAGCAATAAATCATTAGCAATAGTATTTTCTTGAAAGTTTCTAAAGCCTTTTCAAAAAATCCATTTTGTACATATCATGCAGTCATGGCATTCCATGATACCACATTTCTTAGATGAATTTGTTCAAAGAGTTCATGTGCCTTGTCTATATTTCCACATTTTGCATACATGTCTAATAGGGCAGTTGCAACTACAACATTTGACAAAAATTCTTAATCCTTTATAAAGTTGCATTCAGATTTACATCTCCTAGTTGCATTTGTTTGAAAGTTTATAAAGACTTTTCATCAAATCCATTTTGTGCATATCCTGCAAATATTGTAATCCATGAGACCTTTTTGAGGCAATCTATTAAACCATTCATGTGCCTTATCTATCCTTCCAGATTTTGTGTACATGTCTACCAGTGCATTTCCAACCATAATGTCTAACTGAAAAGCCCCTTCCATTATGCTCTGATGGATGTCCATACCCTATTCCAAAGCTCCCATTTTAGCATAGGCAGAGAGAATGCTGACAAAGGTTGTGAAATTAGGATTTACACCTACCAAGTGTATTTGATTGAAAGTTTCTACAACCTTTTCAACAAATCCATCTTCTGCATATCTTGTAATTGTTGCAGTCCACGAGACCACGTTTCTCTGAGGCATTCTCTCAAACAATTTATGTGCCTTCTCTATGCTTTTACATTTTGCATATATGTCTATAACAGAATTTCCAACTATAATATCTCATGAAAACCCCCCTTTCATTATGCTTTGATGGATATCCATACCCTATTCCAAAGATCCTATTTTCACACAGATAAGGAGTATGTTGGCAAAGGTTATGGATTTTTTCAAGTTCGGTTCAGAACTATTTGATAAAACTGTTAAAAAGGGGATCAGTCGATCCATTCAAAAAAAAGAGGAAGGGAGGAATTCTTTGTAACAACAATTATTCAAAAGACAATAAATTGAAACTGCATTAGATCAATAAGCGACTGTTGTTTTTTTTCTGTGTTATTATAGTTAAGAGGGATTCAAATTGCAAGTAGGCTAAATAAGAATAAAAATTCTAAAATAATTGTTAATTGGGTTGTGTTTCCCTATTTAATATGATTTCATGAAGGGATAGCACAACAAGATTGAGGCACATAAAATAGTAACACAAACAGAGTTACAAGTAGCAATTTTGGAATTTGTAGGGAATAACTATATCACAATTTGACACTTGGTATAGGACAAAAACATATTATTGAATTAAAGCGAGGAGCTGAACCACTTATAATTCATCTTTAAAGGAATTCCTGATTTATTAACTTGGATAAAATAGAAAAGACAGTACAAGAACTATTAGATAAGGGTCACATAAAGCCTAGTAAAATTCATTTTATTAGTAAATAAAAATGATGACTCCTTATTAAGAATTGAACAAGAAGACACTCAAAAATAATTATTTTACTTTTGGGATAGATAAATTGTTAGCTAAGTTACATGGTGGTAGTATTTAGAAATTTTAATTTGAGATTGGGAGATTACCAAATAAAGGGTAGAGTGTGTGACTAGTTTTAAACAACCTTCAAAACTAATCATGGTCATAATGAATATTAGACTGTCTTTTGGGCTGACCATTGCACCAACCCAATTTCAAGGTATAATAAATTTATGTACCCAATTATTTAGCCTAATGTGATCGATTTTTATTTTGATGATATCCTTTTATAATAAAAAAAAAAGAATAGTAGAACACTTGAATTACTTGAGAATCATTTTGGAACTTTTGAAGTCATACTCCACATAAGTAGTACTTTTCAAGAGTGCACTCAAGTACATTGGACAAATAATCAATATGAGGGACTCAAGGTTGGTCCAGCTAATTGGCCTACTCCTAAGAATGTAACTCAATTGAGAGGATTCAATGGGTGATGCAATTTTTATTACAGGTTTGTCAAATTTAAGCCATACTTATTGGGTCAACATTTATCATCTAAAAAAACCATCAAAGTTTGAAACATTTACTATTATTGAAGAATAAGAAAATAACTACCAAAGTGGGTAAGCAAAAATGAAATTCAAGAATGACATAAATAATGTAGTTTTAGGCAATATCTATGGTAGGATTGTCATGGAGAGGAGAAAATTTTGTTTTCTATGCAAAAAATTATAAAGGTTTTGCTTTGATACAAGAGGTGGAAAAGACATAAGAGAAGGAGATCAATTATACCCTTTCGGGGGATTTCTTTCTCATAAGAATCACATGTACCTTGTACCCATTTTAAAATTTAGTAATATGCTAGAAGAATGTCATTCTTCACCAACTACAAGTATTGGTGGCTTTTTAAACCCTAATTGAATATTTAGAACTTTTTTGGTAAAGAATTGAAAGATGTTAACTTCTTGTGGAACTTGTCAAAGAAATAAACATTGGTACTATGCCTACATTTTATCCATGGTGCACTACTGTAATCTATTTACTAAATTCTATCATATATAATAATTACTATATAATATATAATAATTATTATATTTTATAAATCCTCATTAATGGGGTCAAGAAGGTTGATCTTCCTCTAAATCTTTGTAATGTTGTTACATGGATTTATCCAAAGAAAGGTTGGATAAAGATTAATTTTTTTGGTAATGGAGAATTGTAATATCAAATGCACAAGTAGAATTAGAAATTTCAGAGGTTTAAGCCCTTGTGCCTATCAACAACCCCAAATGCTTAAGGGATCTAACTTATTAAGGTTATCCTCAAGATTCCTAAGGGATGAATTTGGACTTATGGTCTATAAATTATTTGGTTTTCAAGGAATTTCAGGCTTCTAATACATTTCCAATCTCCCAATCCACAAAGCTTCTCAAACTGAACCAAAAGATCTAGTAACTCATCTTAGTAACCCTGTAGCAGACTTGTTAGTGGAATAAGCTTACCTTTCCTCAACTCTTGATAAGAAAATGACAATTTTAGATACTCTTTATAGGGTCCTATCACATAATAAAAACTTTTGTATTGTTATTTTGCATCAATGCACCTATACCCGATTGATACCCTGCTTTTCAATGCCTAAAATGACTAGTTTTCCAAAGGAAGTATAAGAAATACTCCACCTAGCACATCCAACACTTGGATAGTGACTTATTCTGTCTCTAATCACCCGAATCCAAAGGTAATTTGTCTCACATGCCCTGCAACACCAATATCCCCAAATTTTGTCTTCAAACCCTTTGATATCTAGGGTTTCCTCAATTCCATGGTTCTACACACTCCTGCAATCAATAGGTGATTGAATCACCTTCCAATCAACATAATCAACTGTTCCCAAATATAATTTATATGCATCATGTGGACGGATTGATCACTGTCACACCCGAGCCACCATTTCATCATTTTCTTCTCACTGTTTAGACTGAGATCTCTCTCATCCTGTGTAGTTCTCCACATGCACTATTATTAACATATCATACATGTTAGATAGACTCTTTCCATGAAAATGGATGGGAACAGAGGTCTCACAGTATGCCCTAGCCGACTGTCAACACTCAAAAATTTGTATTCCCTATGAACCGATAGATGGTTCCACATCTCGGTGAGGGAAATGTAACATTTTGCTTTGTTTCTTTTGTTTCTTTTATTTTGAAAAATGTTAATGCAGATAATATGTTCAATGCCTAAAAATTTTAATGTGCCTGGTCACTACAAATTGGTATTGAAACCGTGACTTCTGCTTGTCATTAAACGAGCGTTAAAAACTTTGAAGGGTATTTGAGGAACATACCTGAGTCTCGAGTTATTTGGTATCCACCCACAACATCAAGATCTTTGACCACAGTTGTGAAATGACCAATGTTTTCTTTTCTTTTTCTTATATCCCGTTAACGTCACAATTGCAATGTTGTCAGGTTATAATTGAAAAAAAAAAAGCCAAAACACATAACATTTACCCACCGTCGCACTTTCACCCCAAATGTATTAGTGTGCCTATTGCTTTCTAACAATTGTAATAGAGTTTTTGGATAAAATCTCTTGACAAAGTAGACTTAACAATCTTATGTAAATCTCTTAACCGAGTGCACACTTCATTAGTGTTGTTAAAATCCTATAACTAGGTAGATCTAGCTGATCTAATATGTTACTCCTAATAGGGTAAGATCACCAGAAGTGATCAAAACTTGTAGCCCTAATAGGCAAACCTTTTCTATCTGCAATAGTGAAGAATTTATGGGTGTCATCCCCAACACAGTTTTTACCTTCTAACAAGGGTTTCTGGATTACCAAAATACTTGTGTCATGTGATTTCTATTTGATTTTATGTTGTTTACTTTCATAAGTTAAATGAATGATTGATGCATGTAATTATATACAAGTTATTCTACAAATGTTATCACTATTTACAGTCATAGATCTGAAAGGTTTACAAGTAAAGTTTTGAAGGCACTGATTCACCCCTCCCCTCTTAGTACCTCTCTCAACTAATTCCAACAATTGGTATCAGAGCACAATTCTCTTGTTGAACAGTTTAACCACTGAAGGGTAAAGATCTAATTCATGGAGAGGTATAAGCTTGATAAGACTATTGAGAATCAGAAGACACATATGCAGATGTTTATTGAATAGTATAAGCAATCTAAGGAAGGACTAAATAAATTATTGGTTGAAAGAAAGAACTTAGCTATTCTACAAAATGAGACTAGTTACCATGAAGAATCTATTGATGAAATGATCGAGCACATTGGATCCAGTTCTGGAAGTATCTCCGATGGATCTGAAAATGTAATCACTGATTTATCTAAAAAGAATCAACATCTAACTGATCAAGTGAAAGCACTACAAATCGGTCAAGAATCTTAGATGGTGAGAATGGTAGAAATAATGGACAATGCTAGACAAGCCAAAAAAGAAAGGAATCTGGCTATTGATGATCAAAGACAGATGACTGAACAACTTCAAGCTAAAGAGAATGAAATATAGAGACTCACTGATCGTCACTTCCAAGTATCTAATCAAATGATGACTGTAAATCAAGAAGTCAACCAGGTGAATGGAGAATTGTCAAGAAGACTAGAAGATGTAGCAAGACTCAGAGATGAGAATGAAAAGCTGAGGAATGAAGTGAAAAATCAACAACAACATAATGAAATGATGAAATTGGCTGAGGATAGTTCAAAGAAGATTGATGACTTTCTGACTAATCAAAGAAGATTTGGGAGCAAAGCTGGCATAGGCTACACTGGTGAAGGAGAATCATCACAACAAGCTGAACAAGTCAACAAAAATCAAAATTAGAAACCTAAAGTGTTGGCATGTTATCACTGTGTAAAACCAAGACATACATCTAATGTATGTAGAAGAAAAGCACAAGGTAAACCTTCTATCACTCCTAAGTTTAATGGATATTGTTATTACTGTGGTAAGTTTGGACATCTAGCTTATGAGTGTAGAGCTAAAAAAAATGATATTGCTAACAATACCACTATGGAGAAAATATGCTATACTTGTAATAAACATGGACATATTGCACGCGAGTGTAAAGCTAAGATGAAGCAAGTATGGACTCCAAAGCAGAAAACACAGCAAAAGCCTTATCAACTGAAGAGACAAGGAAACTCTTATGTTTGGGATTATAACACTTGGGCTAGCTGTACTGCTTGTGGTAGATATGGACACATAGAAACAAATTGTTACAGAAAAAGTTAGATTGGACAATCAAGAAACTGGTCAGGCACTGGTATGGCATGTATGCACTACCATAGAGTCAGTCATTTAGGCAAGGACTACAAAGACCGAGCACCAGATGAAAATCATGTATTTCAGAGTGGACACACTATTGCAGATATCATGAAGATAAGGAACACAATGTGGAGAAAAGCATCTAATGAGAATGATGAGTCAAGTAATGTTGTTGGTGAAACCTCATCCAATGGATTGGGTGACATCGATACCTCCACTTAAGGTGATAAAGGTATGTATGGAACTGACATTTCTAAAGGATCACATTTTACATATAGTTCCTTATATATGATGTAAAAATACCAAATCTACATGAATAAAGATGCATTATGGTTTATGTGTTATAAGCTAACAATGTCATATAGTCGGTAAAAGTGAGACCGAGAGTTGGTTACCCATCGGTAATCACTATACAAGGTTAACTAGACAATAGTGCAAACCGACAAAGAAATCCTGTGTTAACCGAGCAAAAATTTTTTTTAGTTGTCACCGAGTTGTCAGCTGTTTCATACCAAAAGTTAGGTCAACCATTTATTGCATGAAATTTTGAGCGGGAATATCGAAAAGTCTATAAATACATGAAATAGAGTTCATTTTCACATTGCGATTTCGAAGAGTAAAGATTTCACAGAGAAGAGTTTGAGCTAAAAGATTTTCAGAAGGATCCAAGGCTACTGTAGATCAAACCAACAACACTCTTTGGTGATTCTAAGTAAGTTTATTTGCTACCGAACACTTTATTTACCTGCTGCTAGCCAAAACCCTAAAATAATTTATGGCATCTACATCGTCCGCTAGCAAATCTCAAAGTGTTGAGGAAGAAGTTAATCTAATTGTAAGGACAAATTTTGATGAACCTAAGTTCAAGCTACATCCTAAGGTTGTAGCACAAACAAATATAATGGGCACTTTCTCAAGCATACTAGATAGAGTTTTAGTGAAAGAAGATGTGAGAGTGTATATTCATTGCAAAATTGGAGAAGTGGGAGACTTTGAAACTGTTGTTGCATTTCAACCACTCTGTGGTACGGATGGAAAATTGAAACCAAAATACAAGAATATTACGGAATTAGGTTTATCATGTATCACATACTATCCACAATCATTTAAGACTGATTAGATCAGAATTGTATTGAGTAGATATCATGATGGAAAATTTTGGTTGGATAAATCGATAGAGGTCACTGAGAAAATGATAAGTAGGGTTACTGGGCTCCCTACAACTGACAAGGCAAAATCCTTCTGAAGTTCATCATGACCAAATGTTGAGAAGAACACTAGAGCACAATGGGATGGTTGGGCACTAAAGATTTCAGCAATCAGAGACCCAGCAGTTAAGTTCGTAGCACATGTAATCGGGTATAAGATATTTCAATCGAGTAGACTCAACAGTGTTCCCTACAATGCAGTAGACATGGCATATAAAATTGTGGAGAAAGGTCACCACGTTGATCTTGCCGAGGTACTGCTACATCAACTATAGGAAAACATGAAGACAATAAGGTCAAAGAAGTCAAACATATGTAAGTTTGGTTTGCTACTTGTGTGTATATTTTTCTTTATATAGAAGTTTGTACTTGGCATCGGTAAAGTGAACTGGTCAACAGATAAACCTATTGCTGCACAGATTACCGAGATGATAACTAAGTTAGGAAATAATCTGAATATAGTATTTGATGCATATTTCAAAGAATTTCAGACAAAAATGCATCAAAGAAGTAGAATTCCAAGGGAAGTAGTTGAAAAATTTGAGATGGACATTTGTTTTGTCGTAGACACAGACTATTCAATGATAAAAGTAGTAGAACCTAGAGTAAATTGGTTGGCACCGATGGGTTATGAAATGAATCATGATTTCACATTGAAATCTATTAATGCACTGCTTGCATTACCAAAAGACCCCATTTCCACTAGGTTCGAAACATATGTAGAGGCCAAATATAGAATAACTACAGGCATTGAGATTGGAAACATGTGTAGAAAGGAAAAGAAGATGAGAAAATATCTTACTGCTAGATATGGAGATGTGTTGGAAACACAGGAGGAGACACCGGTTGAACAGGCAACCGAAGGACAGATAATTTTATTTGACAAGCCATATGATAGTGAGGAAATCGAGTCTGACAAAGAAAAAGATCCCACACCAGTTCCTCCACTTGAAGTTCCTATGAAGAAGCAGTTACCAATCCACGAAGGTATGAGGACAAGATCATCAACTGCAACTTCACCACTCGAGAAGAGAGAAGAAGAAAAGGTACTAAAATGCAAAGAAACTACACCAACTAAGACTTAAGCGAAGAAAGGATCTAAGGTTGTAGCTGAAGCACTGAAGAAAAGGAGATGACTGATAAGAGGTAGAGAAGACCTTGAGGATACTAAAATTGTAGATGACAAAAATCAATTCAAGGTGGTCAGCAACAAGGTAAAATCACTAGATGAAGTCATTGAAGAAATAATTGAGAACGAAGATCTTACTGATCCCAAAATAGACAGATTTGACAAGATGTCAAATGAAGATCAAACTAAGTTAGAAGAGGTTGTCATTCAAATGATGATAAAATTCAAGAAAGTTCCAATGGAATTTGCCTGTGCATTACCGAAGGATTTGGATGACAAGATTACTAAAAAATGGGCTATTGCACTAGACACTGAGAAAAGAAAGAGAGAACGATCTCTAGTTCAGGCAGCCCCACATCTAAGCTATGGAGAACTTAATGATTACATGATGAAATATCAAGCAAGATTTATGATCAAGAACCAAGCCATGATGATACTAGATGAAAATGTGGTAGATATGGATATAACAAGTGACTCTTTATGGTCATCAATTTTTAAAGCCGAAGAAAAAGCTGAGCAAGAAGCATTCTTAAACTCGTCTAAGAAGAGACAAAATTCTAAAGGTAAAGGTATTTGTATTGATTTTATCACTACAAAGAAGTCAAAGGACACCAGTATATCAGTTACCAAGGTAATTGATATCACCGAGCAAAAGGAAGAAATAAGTATTTCATAGGATGCATTAGATCGAGTTGAAATTCAATTGAAGAAGAAACCCGATGATGATGTACTCATTGAGGACATCACAAATGGTGATCCTGATGACAAAGATGATGAGGATGTAAGTATTGCACCCCTGAAAACTCATGATGAAGGACAATTCAAAGAATTTTCATTTACATCACTACCGAGCAAGCTTCCTATACATGTAGAAGTAGTAGAAATTATTTCACAGGAACAACCCGATAGCTCAAACCCTGAGCAATTTAGAGACATCATAGGGGTACAAGATATTGAGAAACCTCTAGAGACAAATGAGCCTAATCAAACAGAGGCAGCTTCCACTAAGGCAAAGGGAACAAAAGAAACAAAGGAAATTGAGGTAATCCCATCTGACACCACACCTGAGGCTCCAACTTTATCAACCAAGATAGTAGCTACCGGGGAGCAGAAGAAGGAAGAAAGTGTGTCAACCGAGAAGGATACTCCAAGGACTAGAGACAAGTCTCGTATCATTACTGACAAGAAATCACCATTAGTATCGGAGAAGAAGAAGAAAAATAAAGGAAAAGGGTCAGTCACCCTAGATGAAGTGATAGTTATTCCTGAGTGTGACCTGAAGACCCTGAGCCTCGAGGAACTAAGTAAATATGGGGAACTATGTCAAAGAAAGGAAGCACAAGAGAAGCTAAAGCAAGAAAAAAAACATAAAGAAATCTTAATAGATGTGAGGGATATCTTACAACATGTAATACCTGAAGTAAACATTGATGAAGATACTCCGATCATAGATCAACTTGCTATATTGACTGAGAAGATCAATGCCCTGGATACTGATGCAGACAAACGAATTGAAGAAAGGGAAGAATCAAGAATTCAAAATAAATTGGTAGAGAAAATAAGCCAAGAAGTGGCAATAAACAAGGTTAAATTATCTGAGGAAATAATTGAGATCAAATCTATCACCCAGTTAATTTGTCAGTTTTTATTAAAGCTATGTACTATAGACACCTTCATTGTTGAAGTTAGTGAAAAGATAAAAGGATTGGAAGTAGAAATCACAGTTAGTACAACTACAACTATAACCAAGCCACATGCTTTCTCAAAGCATATTCACCAAGTTCAGGAACTTCGGTAGTTGATGGCAGCCTTAAAGAAATAAGAAGAGCAAATAACAGATTAGATTATTGAGTTACAGAAAGAACTCCTGCCATACCTAAAAAATTTTGAAGCACACATTGTCAAAGAAGAACAACTTCTTGCAACACCTGAGATTTTGGTGCTAGAGAACATATTTGATGTGCATGCACAAGTCGGTCTTGAGCATATTGCTCTCACCAACTTGAAAGAGGAATGGGAAAACCTCTTGGAATCAGTAAAGAAAACCCACCAGCATATTTTTGACAAGATGTGAGTATACTTCTTACTTTTTGTATTTGGCATTACTATCAAAAAGGGGGAAAGTAATGTATATGTCATATGCCAAATAAGTACATAGATGTTACATATACTACATATTACTGGGAGCATGCACCGAGGGGGAGTACTTTAGAAATTTTGATAAGTTTATGTATATGGCGGAGATATAAGGTATATATAGAAAATTTTGTCTATATACATTTCAATTTTTGATACTAATTCCAAAGGGGGAGATTGTTATCTATAATTGAGTATTCAAGGTTGTCATTAGTATCAGAGGTTATGAAAGATATCAATCGGTCACTTACATTGAAAAAATCAGTAACTAGGAGAAAGAAAGACTAGTCAGTAAAGCTTATACATCGAGCATCAGACAATTTACCGAGCAACAAGCTTCACCAACATCGACAGATAGTAAACACCAAGCATTGCAGTATACACCGAGTAGTTTATACAGTGTTTACCGAGGATCACAAAAAATGGCATAGTAATCTAAAATGGCACATTCTTCTATGCAAACGGTTACAACAGATCAAAAATTTTTTTACCAAGATGGAGGAATATTTAATGTTATGATATTCATTAAATGCAATATATATCATATGTAATAGTCTGATCTAGGTCATTTTTGTACACCATAGATCTTAGGGTTATGATTAAGTTGTGTAACCTAATTTTGTTAAAGCCACAAAAGAAGATCGCTATATAAATGTATGTTTACATCATTTTTGGTGTGAACTGATGTGAGAACATATATGTGTGTCAAGGAGAACTTGAAGTATTTTCCTAACTTCAAGTCTATCAGTTAATAGAGCGGATTGTAGAAGATATCAGATTAAGAAGAATCAGAAAAGGCTACCGAGCAAATTTACAATAGACATCCATCATAGTCAAGGTGATATTTTGTTAGAACTTATAGATCTGTATCAGACAATTGAGTTGTCAATTAGTAGATAATTGCCTATTGCTTTCTAACAATTTTAATAGAGTTTTTGGATAAAATCTCTTGACAGAGTAGACTTAACAGTCTTATATAAATCTCTTAACCGAGTGCACACTTCATTAGTGTTGTTAAAATCCTATAACTAGGTAGATCTATCTGATCTAATATGTTACTCCTAACAGGGTAAGATCACCAGAAGTGATCAAAACTTGTAGCCCTAACAGGCAAACCTTTTCTATCTGCAGTGGTGAAGAATTTGTGGGTGTCATCCCCACCACAGTTTTAACCTTCTAACAAGGGTTTTTCTGTTACCAAAATACTTGTGTCATGTGATTTCTATTTGATTTCATGTTGTTTACTTTCATAAGTTAAATGAATGATTGATGCATTGAATTATATACAAGTTATTCTGCAAAGGTTATCACTATTTACAGTCATAGATCTGAAAGGTTTACAAGTAAAGTTTTGAAGGCATTGATTCACCCCTCCCCTCTTAGTACCTCTCTCACCTAATTCCAACAGAAACCTCATACTCCTTGCATGCTCCATTATTGTCCTGTTCATGCATTCAGCTACTCCATTTTCTTGTGGAGTCCTTGGTACAGTTTTTTGCCTACAAATACCATTAGAGGAACAATCATCTTCAAATTCTATGCTACAATACTCACCACCATTATCAGATCTAAGACATTTTAACCATTTACCAGCCTCATTCTCAACCAAGCATTTCCTTTTCTTAAAAGTTTGAAATACATCATATTTCTATCTAAGGAAATAAATCCATACTTTTCTTGTTGCATCATCTATAAATGTAACATAATATAGAGAGACACCAAGGGAAGATACCTGAGCTAGTCCCCATACATCTGTATGCACGAGCTCTAATATCTCATTTTTCTTTTACTTCCCACTCTTTACAAAACTAACTCTCTTTTGTTTTCCATACACACAACTCTCATAAAAATCCATATTGACACATTTCAAACCAGGCAAAAATTTCTTTGAATGAAGTAATTTCATACCTTTTTCACTCATGTGCCCTAGTCTATTGTGCCACAGTGTTGTGTCAGAATCTACAGCAATAGTTTGATGTTCTTCCTGCTCAACTGCAGCCACTGTTCCTGAACATTCATTATCTTCTGAAAAAATTAAAGTAGAAGGAACAGTATGACCTGTACAAAGATATAAGGTGCCTACTTTCACACCTTTTTCTACTACTAAGGAACCTTTTGAAACCTTCCAATTTCTATCATTAAAAGTAACTACACAACCCTCATCACCCAGTTGCCCTTCTGAAATTAAATTCCTACTCAGCCTTGGAACATGTCTTACCTCTTGTAGTAGCCAATGATTCCCATTCTGCAACTTAATCTTAATTTTTCCCTTTCCAACTATCTGACAAGGTTCATTATCTCCCAAATAAACTAGCCCAAAATCCCCTTGGACATAATCAAGAAGGTAACCTCTATTGGGTGTAGCATGAAATGAAGCCCAAAAATCTAAAACCCATGAATCATTAATACTTTCTAAAGAAAGAAGCAAGGCATCATCTTTGGGTTTATTACTTATCACATTTACCTCCTTGTTACCTTCTTGTTTATCTCCTTCTTTATTCTTCTGAGACCAACAATCTTTCTTCTTATGACCTGGTTTTCCACAGTACCAACAATCATTTAGCCCTTTGGATTCGGACCTCTTTCCCTTTGATTTTCCTCTTGATTTCCCATGATTTCTAGAGTTGTTTCCTCTCTCATTGGTTCTACCCCTGCTTTGTGCATTTAAGACACTACTTGATGTGGATCCACCTGAGCTTTTCCTATGAATTTCCTCACTCAGAATAACACCAATAACATCATCATATTTTAGGGTATTAAAACCAAAAATAGAATTACTAACAACCATTACCAAGCCATTCCAGCTTTCAGGCAAAGAACACAAAATCAAGAGAGCCCTGATTGTATTAAACTCATTTAAATGATCATCAAATGACCCACCTTCCACCATTTTCATATTAAACAAATGCTTCATGAGAAATACCTTATTTGAAGTGGAGGGCTTTTCATACAACTTCACTAGGGTTTTCATCAAATCTTCAGTCGTCGTTGTTGAGGTAATATTGAATGCCACCGATTGTGCCAGGCATAATCAAATACTACCAAGAGCCTTTCTATCAAGAATTACCCAGTCCTCATCAGAAATGCTTGCTGGTTTCTTGGCTTTTCCTTCCAACGACCACCATAGATCCTTCTGATAGAAATAGTCCTCCATTTGCATTTTCCATAACTGAAAGTTCTGCCCATTAAACTTGTCAAACTTCAGCCTACCCTCATCTACCATTGCTCCCACTCAACCATGAGACTCCCACTAAACCATGAGGATAATTGAAAAACAACCCTGTTCTGATACCACTTGTTAGGATTAACAAGGCAGGAATAACAATTACATGCAAATATAACCAATATCATAAAAATAGTAAACCACACAGAAGAGAACACAATACACAAAGATTTAACATGGTTCACCCAATCCCTGGGCTACGTCCACCAACAACGAGTCCAATATTATTATTATCTAGTGATTACAACCTGATTACAATCCATAATCCCTTACAGCTCAATTCTGCCACAAGTGCTAAAATCATACATCCATGAAATCCCTATAAGCCATATTATACAATATTTTGCCGCTTTAGGGTTAGAATGAGTTACAATCATGTCAGCCCAAAAGTGTACAATACTTTCTTGGATAGTACTTTCCTGATCAGTCACCACAAGCTAACACACATTTGACAGAATTGTGCAACGTAACTAAAAATATTTTAATGCAATTGACCTATTCTTACTAGAAAACTATCATTTCCCACATCACAATTGTTGTTAATTAGCTGCAATTAATACAATCCTACATTATAACTATTAGAGTCCTACAAATTAATTTCTATACTCTAAGATGTACATGTTATAACCATTTGACACAATTTATTGAGAAATTACCAATTTTCATCAGACCAAAATTTAGGTTTCTTGATCTATCCTTGGCCTCTATCCAAATTTCTATGTTCCCATGATTGGCATTTGAGACTACATATTCATTTAGGAAGTCATACCATGCATGCTTACCATATCCTTACATATAGAAATTCATACCCTTGCATTTTTACCATATTGTTGCATTTAGGGACTACATTATCCTCACATGTAGGGACTTCATTTTGCATTATCTAATTAGTGTCCAAAAATCAAGAAAAATACAAAAACAAAGGTTGCATTCCTTAAGGTTGAATATTCCACCTTTAGAGTCACATTTTGAAATTAGAAAGTATATCTTTTAGGGAATTCCTATAGTGATATTTAGAACCACCTTGACCTCCTCAAAATTAATTATCATCTTGTCATAAAAAACATCTTGTCAATTTTTCCTTTTAGTCCTTAATTTAAGGTCGAGAGAATTCTTCCAATCACTTAGGTTTTTCCTAGAAATATTGCCTTCAAAATTTCTCTTAGGTTTACCTTGTTCATACCTTAGACATGATTTTAATCCTATACCTAGCTCATATAATCATCATAATATTACATCCCAAAAATCCAAAAAAATCTAAAAAAACTAGTCTCATATAGTTGTCATTTACCTTTCTACAAATTGCATTCCCAAAATTAACCCCCCCGCAAACAAAAACAAAACAAAAAATAAAATAAAAAATTAGTCATATCTAGTTGTCATTATCATCTTGCATAAGCCTCATTCTTAGGTTACATTCCCTTACAGTAATTTTTGCATATGTCAATCAAAAGATAACAAAAGAACAAAGGCCAAATGGAATCCAACAATGACCCAATATCAACCCAACCAATGACATGGACTCTACAACACAACAAACATTACAACATAACTATAGGGAAAGAATTACATTACCATCATTACCCCCTATACCTCCACCAAGAGATGATTTTTCAGTTGAAAATATTAGGGCATAGTGTACCCAAGAGGAAATCAATCAAGCACTGCAAGACCCTAGGATTATGGTCGTTATGGATAAACTATTGTCTTCTGACTACAACCGATACTTTTACTTGCTTTCTCAAAATGGAGCTAAAATTCACACAAGATTTGATACATCTACTATTGTGAAAAACAAAGGTCATCAACCCAAGTATCTTAAATAGGTATTGCATAAACATTGTCATTGTCATTGTCATAGATTTCCTCAACCATACCTTTTGGAAATATGTCTCACAAGAACACCCAAGTCATGTCATCCTCCTCTTTATTCGTAAAACAATACAATAACACCCTCTTTGCTATAAATCCCCTAACAACTAGTGATATGTAAAGTGAAAGTGCACCTTCCACTACATTGCAAACTAATCCAATGATCAATCCTCAATTGGTCACAACAAGTTCATGGAGCACAATTGTACCACCTAGCTAGATAAATATGTCAAATCTATTGGAACCAAACAACATAGTTCCCCAAGATGCTACACAAAAATCTAGTGGTGTTAAAAAAGCTATGCCCCCTAACTAAGGAACACATATATTCCTTCAAGGGGCCCCTTCCAACCAACTTCCTATTGAGAAAAATACTAGCAATCAAGGCATATTTTCCAACCTTCTAGGTCACAACATGACAACTAGGAATAATCCTTTCATTTATTTTTCACCATCCCAAGTTACAGTGCCATCATATATGCCTATGTCTAATAAAAACCATAGACACCAACCTACATACAATCAGTCATCATTTTATCACATTGGGAACCCCTTTATTGACCCAAACATGACATAGGCCCTACTTTCACCCACCAAAGTTATGACATAGAAAGTACATACCCTCCAACAACAAGTAACAAACATTTGGATTGACACACCTAAAGAAACACATACATTGGAAGATCTTTGTCCTTATCCCTTTGATAGACACTATACATGTTAACTTTGAAACATCTAAATTTAACAATATAAGGAAAAGGGAAACCCTAGTGGCCATATCAGATATTCTTTCATGACATGCATAGAGGTATCCCATAATGACACCTATTTAATGAGACTATTTCCATAAAGCCTTAGTGTGTCTGTCATCGAGTGGTTCTCTCAACTAGCTCTAGGTACAAGATCTTGGAATGAACTGGTAGAGAAGTTCATTTCTCACTATTCTCACAACATCGTCATTAAAGTCACATTAATGGATATTTATAGAACCAAACAAAAGAATTATGAAAGCTTCTCATCTTTCCCGCAACATTGGAGGAATATAGCTTCTAAGGCTTCCTTTCACAGACCAACCAAAGAAAAGATCCTGATGTTTATCAAGAGTTTCTAACTAGACATGATGTGTGTTCTAAACTCATAACACATTGAGACATTTGAGGAAATTTCTAAGCAGGGACTAGAAGCTGAGAGGTTTCTTACATTGAAATGTGTAGATAAGAAAGAACCAAACCACTACATCATATGAAAATTCAAAGTATTGGTCTAAAAATAAGAACATCACCAATGATGGAATTGTTGATGCCAATGTTGCATAACTAGTGTTGTTCCTTCAAGAAACATCAAATATCCAAAATACCAACAAAATTTTCACCCAAAGAAATAATCCCTCACCAGATAACACCAATGACCAACAATATTCTGCAAGACAATGAAATCCAAGGAGAAATTATACTCCACTTGCAAAACCTCTTTAGATAGTTTTGAGAAGACTCATCTAGTCAAATGCAATAAAATTACCTAAAATTTGACATTGTGAGTTTGATCCATTTAAACCCACATGGTGGAATGATAAATTATTTATGTGATTACCACCATACTAAAGAACACAAAATTGCTAATTATTTCCAATTAAAGAACATTGTCCAAGACTTGATTGAAGATGATGAAATAAAATATATTAATAATTGTAGTATGACTAATAAAAATTACACCATAATCAAGAACCTTTTATAGGATAAGGAAAAAGGAAGCTTCAGCATTTGGGTAGAATAATAAAGAAAACTATATGTATCCCAAGTATAATCCCAATACTACCATCAATATTATATTTTGGTAAAAATTTATACAGTCCCCTCGGGATTCATGACAAGGGACTAACCACCTCCTATGGATTCTATAAGTCTAGTAGTTATATCAGGCATTGGTAGGTTCATCTTTTGGTGCAATGGATATCACACTTATAACAAGTTGTATTAGAGCTTTGTCATAGGTTTGAATCCCCTCAAGTAATTTTGAGGGGGAGATTGTTGGAAAAAAAGTCAGTGCTCCCCTCGAGATTCATGTGAGGCCCTACCCCAACCCTTCATAGCATTATTCTTATTTTCATATTGGACATAGTATTTATACTCTATTTTGATGCACTTTAGATGACCACTCTACATGATAGGGATTGGATTATGTTTGATTATGATATATTTTGGCTTATGTTATGTTTCTACATTCTTGATTAGTAGATATTTAGATCTCTTTGACATATATTTTCTATCAGTGAATTTGATGAACTTGGTTTTAGGAACTAATTCTACACTTATGAATTTGATGATGAAGAATTTTGCATTCATTATGATATTGAATTTTGATGTATTGATTGAGATGATTGTTATGATGAGATTTAATTATATATTTTATTATTAACCTTTATGGACATGTAAAATTTTATGATGATTGGATTCTGCATATGTTTTGTGAGTAAATGTGTTTAGGAAGAAATTGGATTGTAGATTCTTCTTTGAATTAATGGTGAATTATGTGAATGAAATGGTGAATTATATATGCTTTAATAAAGTCAATTATTTACATTGTTTCTACGTATATTTTCTTGGACTACAAATATTTGAATTTAGTGTGCAGGGAAGTTGACTATGGAAATAAATCAAAGAATCAAGGTTAGAATTTTGTGAAATAAGTGAAAGCCAAGGTTGCGTCTAATGAAGAGACAAAACCTCATTGTTATGTATTTTATTCATAATTTTAATGTTGCATCATTGTAATAATTATAATTTATAAATTTGATTTATGCTAATGGTCTTGCCATGTGTACAAGTGATGTGTAAATTTTTTGTAGTGTCACTTGACACTTGTATTATGTGATGTGTGTGCATGAAAAGACCATGTGAGTGGATTGGAGTGTGACACTTACCATGGGTTACCTAGTAGAGTTCCCATGTTGACTCCTTGGTTAGGAAACCATTAATTTTGGTCACATCTTGTTGGATCCGTATGCAGACTTCAAATGGGTTTTTGAAGGGTTAAATGAGCCCCTAGAGTGTATTTTAAGCCTATTTTAGTTACCCCACTTAGTATACTATGGTTTGGGGTTAGATTTTGGTCAATTTAGAGCCCATAACTTATTTGTGACCCATCAAAAGTACTCCTTGAGTCAACTGACAAAAATTGGGGTTTGGGAAAAGAGGACAAGCCCATTCCCCTTTCCCCATTTTTAGTCTCCATATTATTTATGAGGGAAGAAAAGAATGGAGAAAAATTATACTTGATCCATGCCCTCTTTATGATGGTTGGTTGGGAGTTTGGTAGGAAGCCCCTTTTAGTAGGAAGTTTTGAAAAAGTTTGGGTTGATCACCCACTCTCTATCTTTAGAGACTTTTATCATTAGCTACGGTTTGGAAGGAAGAAAGATTGGAAAAAAGGGAAATCTCTTCATCAAGTTTCATTTGCCTTTAGATTGGATCAAGGCTGGTTGCACTCTTTCCATGAAAGAAGTTTTATTTTTATGTGCATTGTTGAAATTGTAAATTCATGTTGTCTGTTATGTGATATTGTGAATCATTTCCTTTCAAGTCTTTGTATTTTATTGATGTTTTGTGTATGTGAATGTTAAGGGAGTTCAAGGCCAAACTCACCCTTGGGAGGGAAGAGTAGCCTTGTGGGTGAAGGGTATTTGGGACAGCCCATGTAGTGTAGAGTCTCTCCTCATGGAGGAGAGGGATAAGGCATGAATTATGGGCTCCATGTTTCCATTTTTATGCTACTTGTTTTGGGGGCCATAAGGGGAGATTTTGTTGTGTGAAAATAGAAGTGAGATGTATTGAATATGAGGACTAACAATGATGGTAAGTTTTGTTCATCAGAATTTGATAGGTTCTGTAAGGATCATGGGATTGAGATACATAAGACAACTCCATACACCCCACAAAAAAATGGAGTTGTAGAGAGGATGAAAAAAATGTTGATGGAGAGGGCTAGGAATATGTTGAGTGGTTCTAGGCTTGAACAAAATTTCTAGGCTAAAGTTGTATCCATTGCATGTTATTTAATTAATAGATCTCCTACTTCACCACTTGTTGAGAAGACACCCATGGAGGCATGGTTTGGAAAGAAGCCCTCATTAAGACATCTCAAAGTCTTTGGTTGTGAGGCACATGCTCATGTTCCAAGTGAAATAATAATCAAAATTGGAGAGCAAGGTGGCTAAGTGTATCTTCATTGGCTATGGTGTCGATGTGAAAGGTTACAAGCTTTGAGATCCAGTTATATAGAAGGTTCTCTATAGTAGAAGTGTGATATTTCATGAGCTAGAACCTTCCACAATTGATTTCCAACTAGAGAAGGAAGAGAAACATAAAAAGGAGGTAGTTCAGATACCATCTACTCCTATAAGAAATGAGCTAAACACTCTTGTTAGACCTAATGATGATGAGAGCTCAAGAAGCTCTAAGACTTATGAAGAAGAGAAGGAACCACAACCTTAACCATTAAGGAGGTCTACTCGTGAAAGAAAATGACCTGATAGATATGATTATTCACTTCAAAGGTTTGGATATTCTTTGTTGGATTCTAGTTGTATATTTTCTTTAATTACTAACATTGATGAGCCCAGGACTGTTAGAGAGGCTATGGGTATGAATGATGCTGATTCCTAGATGGAAACCATGAATGAAGAGATGGAAGAATTAAATAAGAATGCTACATGGGATCTGGTACCTTTTCCTGAAGGACAGAAACCCATTGGATGTAAATGGGTGTTCAAGCAAAAATTGGGTCCAAATGGTAATGTTGAGAAGTATAAGGCACAATTGGTCGTAAAGGGGTATTCATAGGTGGAGGGAATTGATTATGGTGAAATATTCTCCCCTGTAGCTAAGTTGACATCCATTCGATTCTTTCTATCACTTGCAGTAGCTTATGACTTTAAAGTTGAGAAAATGGACGTGAAGACAATATTCCTTTATGGTGATTTGGAGGAGGAAATTTATGTCACAACAAGAGAATTTCATTGAAAAAGATAAATAAAACTGTGTTTGTAAGTTGAAGAAATATTTGTATGGTTTAAAAAAGTCTCCTAGAATGTGGTATTAAAAGTTTGACACATATGTGTTGTTTTTGGATTTCTAAGATCTGTATCTGACCATTTTGTATATTATAAATTTGAAAATGGTATCATTTTTAACATAGTCCTGTATGTGGATGATATGATGTTTATAGGGAATGGTAAAAGAATGATTTAAGATTTGAAGTATTAGTAAAAAAAAAAGTTTGAAATGAAATATCTAGGTGCAACTACACATATTATTGGGATTGAGATCATTAGAAATAGAGCTACTAGAAAGCTTTGGATGAGCTAGAGTAGGTATGCTAACTCTATGTTGGAGAGCTTCAACATGAAATCTTGCGGCCAGTTAGTTGTTCTAGTATCACAAGGGAAGAAAATTTTGAGGATTGTCCAAAATATCCTAGTGAGATGGAGGACATGTCTAGAGTACCTTATGTGAGTGTTGTTGGGATCTTGATGTATACTATGGTATGTACGAGGCTAGACATTTCCCAAGAAGTGGAAGTCCTTAGTTGGTATATGGATAATCCTAGAAGGGTGTGTTAGGATGTGGTTAAGAGAGTGTTCAATTATTTGAGGGGTATATATGAGTATTCATTATGTTTTCATGGTAATCCTACTAGACCTCATCATTCAGTTTGCATTCATGGATATGTGGATTCAGATTGGGTAGGTGACATTGATAGACGAAGATCCACCAGTGGATATGTTTTCACGATGTTTGGTGGTGTAGTTAGTTGGATGAGTAAGCGGTGAGATATAGTCTCTTTTTCCACTACATAAGAAGAGTACACGAAAGCTACTCATGCTTGTAAAGAGGCCATTTGGATTAAGAGGCTATGTTCTAATATTGGTTTTGATGCAGGTCAGATTACAATCTTTTAATGTAACAGCCAGAGTGCTATTTTTTTTAGCAAAGAATCTTACTTTCCATGCCAAAATAAAGCATATTGAGGTACAATATCATTTTGTTCATGATATGGTGGAAGATGGAAATGTGAAATTGGAAAAGGTTGCAAATTTGGAGAATGTTGCAAATGCATTGATAAAGCCAATGAGCACAGAGAAGGTTAGATGGTGTGTTGGTTCTATGAGCCTTGTGGCCTTGAGCAAGTGACAGAGTTTCAACTCTGGACAGGTCTTTGACAAGTAGGAGAATTTTGAGATTAAGGTGTCTCAACCTTTGACTCCAAACATGATAATTTTATTATTTATTTAAGTTACACCCACTTTGGAAGTCCTAAAGTTAAGGAGCTAGTGACACAGGTTGCTATGTTGAATCTATATAATGATTATGGTAGTTACTAGTTCAGTGTAAGAGTCATGGAGAGTTAATATTTTCTTGTTGATATTTATGGTGGATTTCACTACTAACAAGTGGTGTGAGGTAGGTGTTTCATATGGAAATGTGACCGTTAGGGTTGAGTTATGTTGGAAGTTTCTATGTGCAACGTGTCATTGGTTTAGCATGTTGACACCACATACCTCTTTGGTATTAGAGATGGTTTTGGAAACCATGTGCTCTCTCCACTTATGTTGAGCTCTTTAAATATGTAGCTACTTAGTGAATTTTATGATGTTAAGATGGATATTATCTAACGAGTGTTTATGTGCTAGATATTCTCTAGAATTCTTTGATGCTTGATTTACTTTTGATGAGCTTTGGCTCAATACATTGTATTGGAACTATTGTAGTTGTTGATAATACAATTGGTTGTAGATTTTGGAGTTTGGATTTTTCCCCAAAAGGGTTTTCCCATGTATAAATGGTGTTGTGAGTTTATTTTCTTAAATCTAGTTTTTATGTGTTTATCTAGTTTGCAATAGCTTAAGGGTTTGTAAGAAATTTTTTACATCATCTCTCTTGTTAGATTTAGCATTTGGAAGTGTTATTCCACACTTGGATTCCTTTCAGAGGTCTCCACATCCCACTCCATCAATTAAGGTCTCCAATAATCCTCCTTCATTCACTTTAGATTATTTGACCATGACAAGTACATCAAGGTTTGATAAAAACTTTGTAGACAATTGAAGCAGCTCACTAGAAGTGCCCATAGTCAAGACATCATGGTATGAATCCATTGAATATTATTTATATCCTCATTAACATTCACAATAGGGACACAAAAAATTCAGGGCTAGAAAAAGGCCAAATATAAATTTAAAAACATTTCCTAAATAAACAATTCAAATTATTAGAAACAAGACAAACAAGAAAGACAATAGAAAATCAAAGAGCACAGAATAATGTAGTATGTTCAAGGTAACCAAGCATGATGAAGAGAACCAATCAAGAGTTCTTTTTGTGAACACAAAGCTCTATGATGCAGAGCAGAAATGGTAGATGACTATTTCGCTTCCTCGCAACTCTACACAATGTTTGAGTAAAGAAATGAGAATCGATGTTTCTTTTTGTTGATGATCCAAAAGGGACTTTTGTTCATTATTTTTTCATAAACTATACTATCTATGATAGAGTTGTAAAAAATTGACTCTATAATCTTGGTCAATCTATGTTTAGGGCTTTTCCTTGGTCACCCAATGATAATTTTGAGGAGGTGGTTGCAAAATACATCCCAAGTAGGGTAGAGATAAAGTAAATCCCTCTCTAACTCTAAAAATTCTTATCTAATTTACTTAAGCCAATAGGAAATGTGCAACCGATTGAAGAGTTGATGATTACCCCCCTTCATTTGAATGTTAGGGTTTTAATTTTAATTGCCTGTGAAACCAAAATTATAAATTTTCTATTAGTCAAGATGGATAATAAAAATGTAATGTGTGATATTGAGTTCTTGAGGTTTGTATATATAAAAGCAATGGACATCTTAGGAACAACTACCCTTGAGCAAGAACTAAGCCAGAAGGGCTTGTTGAGACCAATAAAAAAAGCTAAGACTGATAGCTTCTCTGGTCAAGAGAACACCACAAATGATAGAATGGATAAGGAAAATAATGGTAGGAATGGAGATAATGATCTCCCCATTCTTAACGTGGAAGAAAAAAATGTTGACATGGAAGAACAAGGAAATGTGTCTCTAGAAGACCCATTGTTTGATGATGAACTTGAGGTCATTAGAGATGAGAAATACCTACCCCTAAGCCCTTATATATGGATATCTCCAAATAGGAAAAAGAAACACCCACTGAGACCAAAACCATACTCAACAACTTGATCTTGAGACATGCTCAAATACAACTAGGAGGACTAAAAAGAAAAATAGTGTCTTTAAACATATAGTGATAACTGAGCTAGTCAAGAACCCTAATCCCAAAATGGTTGATGAAGGCTTTGGGAAAGAAGTGGTTATCTCTCACTTCAACACCTTCTATTCAGGTTCAGATTTAGATGTCTCTCTTCCCCTACAAAAACAAGGCCTAAGTAGAGAGGATAATGATTAATCAGAAGAGAAAAATGTTCAAGACAAACTTAAGACCTTTAATTCTTGTTCTGAAAAGAAATCTAGCAAGAAAGGAAATGAAGAAAATATCTTGAAGTGTTTTGATAGATTGCACAAAAATAAAAATAAAAATCCCTCCCCCTCCTGACCCTAAATGAATTTGAATATTTGTAGTTGGAATGCGAGAGCATTGGAATAATTGGACATGAAGTATGTGGTTAGGGATTTTTGCAATAATAGTCCTTGACATTTTCGACATTAAGAGATTAAAGTTATTGATGTTCAGATTGATTTTGTTATGATTTTTTTTTGGAAAAAAATATTAAGGGGGAACAAGTATTTTGTTCCATCGTGAATGGTCTTTTTTTTTTGAACGGGAGATTTCCTCATGTAATAGGTTAATCTGGATTATCTTTCTATTTACATTGATAGGATTGGAGTGTGTTCATTGTATGCCTCAAATGATTATAGAGAGAGTCTTGCTCTCTGGAATTGGTGTAAGAGGGAAAAATAATTAGTCTTTCACTTGTGTGTTGTCACATGTCATCAAATTGTTGTAAGTTTGAGGTTTGAACTATAGAAATTCTTTGTGTTAAATATGTTAAATGTTCAAAAAAATAATTCATTCATTCTTATTTCTGTTTAGCTTATATTCCTGGGGATTCCTTGATGAGGCATTACATCTTATAAAAACTTTGAATAGGAGAAACTCCTTACCTAATACATATTGGATTTAATGTAGAGATGAACAAATTTATATGAATATGCTAGGGTTTTATTATTACCCCCCTTCATTTGAATGCTAGGGTTTTAATTTTAATTGCCTATGAGACCAAAATTCTAAATTTTCTATTAGTTAAGATGGATAACAAAACTGTAATGTGTGATATTGAGTTATTGAGGTTTGTATATATAAAAGAAATGGACATCTTAGGAAGGACTACCCTCGAGCAAGAACTAAACCAGAAGGAACCTTTGAGCCCAATAAACAAAAACTAAGACTAGTAGTTTCTCTAGTCAAAAGAACACCACAAATGATAGAATGGATAAGGAAAATAATGGCATGAATGGAGATAATGATTTACCCATTCTTAATCTAGAAGAAAAAAATGCTAACATGGAAGAACAAGGAAATTTATCTCTAGAAGACCCTTTGTTTGATGGGGAACTTGAGGTCATTAGAGATGAGAAATACCTACTCCTAAGCCCTTGTATATGGATATCTCCGGATAGGAAAAAAAGAAACATCCACTAGGACCAAAACCATACTCAACAACTTGCTCTTGAGATATGCTAAAATACAAATAGGAAGACTAAAAATAAAAATACTGTCTAAATAACCATACAATTATAACCGAGCTAGTCAAGGACCCTAATCCCAAAATGGTTGATGAAGGCTTTTGGAAAGAAGTGGTTATCTCTCACTTCAACACCTTCTATTCGGGTTCATATTTATATGTCTCCCTTCCCCTACAAAAACAAGGCCCAAGTAGAGAGGATAATGATTAATTTCAAAAGAGAAAAATGTTCAAGACAAACTTAAGACCTTTAATTCTAGTTCTGGAAAGAAATCTAGTAAGAAAGGAAATGAAGAAAATATCTTGAACTGTCTTGATATCTATTGTACAAAAATAAAAATAAAAATCCCTCCCCCTCTTGGCCCTAAATGAATTTGAATATTTGTAGTTGGAATGCGAGAGCATTGGACTAATTGGATAGGAAGTATGTGGTTAGGGATTTTTGCAATAACAATCCTTGACATTTTCGACATTAAGAGATTAAAGTTATTGATGTTCAGATTGATTTTGTTATGATTTATTTTTGGAAAAAATATTAAGGGGAAAAAGTATTTTGTTCCATCGTGAATGGTCCAATTTTTTTTTTCAATGGGAGATTTCCTCATGTAATAGGTTAATTTGGATTCTCTTTCTATTTACATTGATAGGATTGGAGTGTGTTAATTGTATGCCTCAATTGATTATAGAGAGAGTTTTGATCTCTGGAATTGGTGTAAGTAGGAAAAATAATAATTCTTTCACTTGTGTGTTGTCACATGTCATCAAGTTGGCATAAGTTTAAGGTTTGAACTATAGATTTTCTTTGTGTTACATATGTTAAATGTTCAAAAAAATAATTCATGCTTTCTTATGAATGTTTAGCTCATATTCCTCAGGATTCCTTGATGAGGCATTACATCTTCTATCAACATTGAATAGGAAAAACTCCTTACCTAATACATATTGCATTGAGTGTAGAGATGAACAAATTTATATGAATATGCTAGGGTTTTACTTTACCCCCCTTCATTTGAATGCTAGGGTTTTAATTTTAATTGCTTGTGAGACCAAAATTCTAAATTTTCTATTAGTTAAGATGGATAATAAAATTGTAATGTGTGATATTGAGTTATTGAGGTTTGTATATATAAAAGTAATGGAAATCTTAGAAAGGACTACCATTGTGCAAGAACTAAACCAGAAGGATCCTTTGAGCCTAATAAACAAAAACTAATACTGGTAGCTTCTCTGGTCAAGAGAACACCACAAATGACATAATGGATAAGGAAAATAATGGTAGGAATGGAGATAATGATCTCCCCATTCTTAATGTGGAAGAAAAAAATGCTAACATTGAAGAACAAGGAAATGTGTCTCTAGAAGACCCTTTGTTTGATGGGGAACTTGAGGTCATTAGAGATGACAAATACCTACTCCTAAGCCCTTGTATATGGATATCTCCAAATAGAAAAAGGAAACACCCACTGGGACCAAAACCATACTCAACAACTTTCTCTTGAGACATGCTAAAATACAACTAGGAAGACTAAAAATAAAAACACTGTCTTTAAGCATATAGTGATAACTGAGCTAGTCAAGAACCCTAATCCCAAAATGGTTGATGAAGGCTTTGGAAAAGAAGTGGTTATCTCTTACTTCAACACCTTCTATTCGGGTTCAGATTTAGATGTCTCTCTTCCCCTACAAAAACAAGGCCCAAGTAGACAAGATAATGATTAATCAAAAGAGAAAAATGTTCAAGAAAAACTTAAGACCTTTAATTCTAGTTCTGAAAAGAAATCTACCAAGAAAGGAAATGAAGAAAATATCTTGAAGTGTTTTGATAGATTGTACAAAAATAAAAATAAAAATCCCTCCCCCTCTTGACCCTAAATGAATTTGAATATTTTTAGTTGGAATGCGAGAGCATTGGAATAATTGGATAGGAAGTATGTGGTTAGGGATTTTTGCAATAATAGTATTTGACATTTTGGACATTAAGAGATTAAAGTTATTGATGTTTAGATTGATTTTGTTATGATTTTTTTTTAGAAAAAATCTTAAGGGGGAAAAAGTATTTTGTTCCATCGTGAATGGTCCAATTTTTTTTTCAACGAGAGGTTTCCTCATATAATAGGTTAATCTGGATTCTCTTTCTATTTACATTGATAGGATTGCACTGTGTTCATTGTATGCCTCAAATGATTATAGAGAGAGTTTTGATCTTTGGAATTGGCGTAAGAAGGAAAAATAATAAGTCTTTCACTTGTGTGTTGTCACATGTCATCAAGTTGTCATAAGTTTGAGGTTTGAACTATAGAACTTCTTTGTGTTACATATGTTAAATGTTCAAAAAAAGAATTCATGCTTTCTTATGTATGTTAAGCTCATATTCCTAGGGATTCCTTGATGAGGCATTACATCTTCTATCAACATTGAATAGGAGAAACTCCTTACCTAATACAAATTGGATTGAGTGTAGAGATGAAAAAATTTATATGAATATGCTAGGGTTTTACTATTACCCCCCTTCATTTGAATGCTAGGGTTTTAATTTTAATTACCTATGAGACCAAAATTGTAAATTTTCTATTAGTTAAGATGGACAATGAAATTGTAATGTGTGATATTGATTTATTGAGGTTGGTATATATAAAAGCAATGGACATCTTAGGAAGGACTACCCTCGAGAAAGAACTAAGCTAGAAGGGGCCTTTGAGCCCAATAAACAAAAACTAAGATTGGTAACTTCTCTGATCAAGAGAACACCACAAATGACATAATGGATAAGGAAAATAATGTCAGGAATGGAGATAATGATCTCCCCATTCTTAATCTGGAAGAAAAAAATGCTAACATGGAAGAACAAGGAAATGTGTCTCTAGAAGACCCTTTGTTTGATGGGGAACTTTAGGTCATTAGAGATGACAAATACCTACCCCTAAGCCCTTATATATGGATCATATCTCCAGATAGAAAAAAGGAAACATCCACTAGGACCAAAACCATACTCAACAACTTTCTCTTGAGACATGCTAAAATACAACTAGGAAGACTAAAAAGAAAAACACTGTCTTTAAACATATAGTGATAACTGAGCTAGTCAAGAACCCTAATCCCAAAATGGGTTATGAAGACTTTGGGAAAGAAGTGGTTATCTCTCACTTCAACACCTTCTATTCAAGTTCAAATTTAGATGTCTCTCTTCCCTTGCAAAAACAAGGCCCAAGTAGAGATGATAATGATTAATCAAAAGAGAAAAATGTTCAAGACAAACTTAAGACCTTTAATTCTAGTTTTGAAAAGAAATCTAGCAAGAAAGGAAATGAGGAAAATTTCTTTAAGTGTTTTGATAGATTGTACAAAAATAAAAATAAAAATCCCTCCCCCTCCTGACCCTAAATGAATTTGAATACTTGTAGTTGGAATGCGAGAGGACTAGAATAATTGGACAAGAAGTATGTGGTTAGGGGTTTTTGCAATAATATCCCTTGACATTTTTGACATTAAGAGATTAAAGTTATTGATATTCAGATTGATTTTGTTATGATTTTTTTTGGAAAAAATCTTAAGGGTGAACAAATATTTTATTCCATCGTGAATGGTCCAATTTTTTTTTCAACGAGAGATTTCCTCATGTAATAGGTTAATTTGGATTCTCTTTCTATTTACATTGATAGGATTGGGGTGTGTTCATTGTATGCCTCAAATGATTATAGAGAGAGTTTTGATCTCTGGAATTGGTGTAAGTAGGAAAAATAATAAGTCTTTCACTTGTGTGTTGTCACATGTCATCAAGTTGTTGTAAGTTTGAGGTTTGAACTATAGAACTTCTTTGTGTTACATATGTTAAATGTTCAAAAAAAAGAATTCATGCTTTCTTATGTCTGTTTAGCTCATATTCCTAGGGATTCTTTGACGAGGCATTACATCTTCTATCAACATTGAATAGGAGAAACTGCTTACCTTATACATATTGGATTGAGTGTGGAGATGAACAAATTTATATGAATATGCTAGGGTTTTACTATTACCCCCCTTCATTTGAATGCTAGGGTTTTAATTTTAATTGCTCGTGAGACCAAAATTCTAAATTTTCTATTAGTTAAGATGGATAATAAAACCGTAATGTGTGATATTGAGTTATTGAGGTTTGTATATATAAAAGCAATGGACATCTTAGGAAGGACTACCCTCGAGAAAGAACTAAGCCAAAAGGGGCCTTTGAGCCTAATAAACAAAAACTAATACTGGTAGCTTCTCTGGTCAAGAGAACACCACAAATGACAAAATCGATAAGGAAAATAATGAAAGGAATGGATATAATGATCTCCCCATTCTTAATGAGAAAGAAAAAAATGCTAACATGGAAGAACAAGGAAATTTGTCTCTAGAAGACCCTTTGTTTGATGGGGAACTTGAGGTCATTAGAGATGAGAAATACCTACTCCTAAGCCCTTGTATATGGATATCTCTGGATAGAAAAAACTGAAACATCCACTAGGACCAAAACCATACTCAACAACTTGCTCTTGAGATACGCTAAAATATAACTAGGAAGACTAAAAGAAAACCACTGTCTAAATAACCATACAATTATAACCGAGCTAGTCAAGAACCCTAATCCCAAAATGGTTGATGAAGGCTTTGGGAAAAAAGTGGTTATCTCTCACTTTAACACCTTCTATTTGGGTTTAGATTTATATGTCTCTCTTTCCCTGCAAAAACAAGGCCCAAGTAGAGAGGATAATGATTAATCAAAAGAAGAAAATGTTCAAGACAAACTTAAGACCTTTAATTCTAGTTCTGAAAAGAAATCTAGTAAGAAAGGAAATGAAGAAAATATGTTGAAGTGTTTTGATATATTGTAAAAAATAAAAATAAAAATCCCTCCCCCTCCTGACCCTAAATGAATTTTAATATTTGTAGTTAGAATGCGAGAGCATTGGAACAATTGGACAAGAAGTATGTGGTTAGGGCTTTTTGCAATAATAGTCCTTAACATTTTCGACATTAAGAGATTAAAGTTATTGATTTTCAGATTGATTTTGTTATGATTTTTTTTGGAAAAAATCTTAAGGGGGAACAAGTATTTTATTCCATCGGGAATGGTCCAATTTTTTTTTCAACGAGAGATTTCCTCATGTAATAGGTTAATCTAGATTTCTCTTTCTATTTACATTGATAGGATTGGAGTGTGTTCATTGTATGCCTCAAATGATTATAGAGAGAGTTTTGATATTTGGAATTCGCATAAGCAGGAAACATAATAAGTCTTTCACTTGTGTGCTATTACATGTCATCAAGTTCTCATAAGTTTGAGGTTTGAACTATAGAACTTCTTTGTGTTACATATGTTAAATGTTCAAAAAATGAATTCATGCTTTCTTATGTCTATTTAGCTCATATTCCTGGGAATTCCTTGATGAGTCATTACATCTTCTATCAACATTGAATAGGAGAAACTCCTTACCTAATACATATTGAATTAAGTGTAGAGATGAACAAATTTATATGAATATGCTAGACTATTATTATTGTTTGTAGACAAGTTTTATTTGCAAAATGATGACCTAGAAAAGTACTTATAAAACAATATTGCTATTGCACTAATTGAGTGGATAATTACTGTGAATTATCTTGAACACTTGGAAATCTTCCATAAAAAATATCAACACTAAAATGTCTAACCTATATAAACATGTACATCAAAATAAAGAAAAAATTCATAATTAGACACACATATATAATTAAAAAGCTTTCACATTTATGAATATAGATTACAACTCAATATTTCGAACACCTTTAATTATCTAATACACCATACACTTTAATTTTAATTACTAGTATTTGATTAAGGTAAAAACAGGTTTTGAATGGAACCCGAAACCATTTACAATATAACATAAAGATTTTACATTTCAGCTTTTACAAAAAGAGATGCCTGCTACGAAGAAAAAAGCAGGACCCAAACCAACCTGAGACAAGATAACAAAAATAAAAATAAATAGTTAGTAGCACAACTACCAGCAAGCTACCAGCTACCAACCAGAACAGACTACTTATTATTAATAGTCTTCTCCGCCTTCTTCTACAGGTCCTCCATCTGTTGAATGGCTTCTTTTAAATCTTTCATCTCCTTTGGAATCTCAGGGACCTTCCTCTAGATACGGCCCCTAGTTCTTGTTCCTAGTCTAGTGTTCCTAGCATCATCATCAATCGTTATGGTAGTTTTTTCCAGCAGATTTTTTTCTAGATAGTTGTACAACATTTTCAGGTTCACAACAGAGGCACTAAGGCCCTCATTGCTGTGCTTCAGGACCTCATTTATTAATTACCCATTGTAACTAATTTTTTCCATTAGTTCTTTAAGCTTGTTGTCAACCATCATTTTAATTTCAACAGTAATATCCTCATTCGGGTTATTGTTTTTTACCTTATCCAAAAACTTCTTTTCCATATTTTCCATTAGTTGTCAGGGTATTCGTTGTGTCTTCCATGGCCTGAAGGTGATGTTTCATTTCCTACATCTCCTGTGTTATCCACTTATCCAGATGAACACCATGACCATTGGTCTTCTTAACCTTCTCCAGAATAGTAGCATCCATCTTGAAGCCTAAGGTAGCCTCCTTTTGGCTATTACCTTCCTCATTGCTCAACTGGCCCTTCCCTTCCTCTTTTTTAGTTAGTTCTTCTTCTTTCTCTTCTGGTCTTGGGTCATCCAGACCATCTTCCTCCTCCCCTTCAAATTCTTCTTCTTCAATTTCTTCCTCTTCAATTTCCTCTTCTTTACCCCCTTCTTCCTCCTCGTCATCTTCTTCCATGTTTTCTTTATCCTTTATGGGCTCCTCTTGCTCATTTTCTTCAAGATTCAGGTCCTCTTTTTCCTGAGCTTCCTCCTCTTTACCAGAGTCCTCTTTGGCATTATCCTCCTGAGTGCTTCCCTTTCCCTGAGACAAAGGGCTTTTGTCTCCAGCATCATCACCGTTGTCATTGACTTTTTCTTGTCACTTTTGTTTCCAGCATCATCACCACTATCAATGGTCTTTTTCTTGTTTTTCCTTCCCTTCTTGTGGGTTTCATCCTTTCTCTCTTCCTCTCCATTTTCCTTTCTTTTGCTAGTAACCCTTTTAGGAATAGGTTCTAGGATAATGTCCCTAGCATAGTTTGCAATGAGGAGAATCAATCCCTCATGCAGCATTGGATTGCTCGCTTTCTTCCCATGCTCAGTAATACTGTTGTTCAAAGAGCTCAACAGAAAGTATGGGAAAGAGACCTTTTTGTCGTGTCTAAAGTGGTTTGCTAGAACAAAGTGCAGATTATAAATTTTAGAGTAACGCCCATCCATCGTGAAGTACTCAATCAACACCTTCAACATTTTAGCCCAAAACTTCTTGATTTTTGTAATATCTACATAATCCCCTTTGCTTTTGGTCATCAGAGCTTCTTATCCACAGTTTTAGGAAAAAGCTTAAAAGCTTCAGTACCTATACACTTATTGTCCCTATAAAAGTGCATTCCTTCCATGGATAAACCAGTTTTTCAGAAATAAGGGTAAGAGTTAGGGGGAAAGATTTGCCCCATAAATTAACTTTTTCATTAACCCAGCCTTCAGCAAACTTAGTAGTTACCTGTTTATCATAACCATGAAGCTTTTCAATGTACAGTGTGACCCCTCCTTTCTTCAACTTCTTCCAGACCTTCTTCTCATGTCTCCATTTATCATAGTCAAAAGGCTCCTCCCTTCTCAAACCTCCTCCCATTTTCTGAATGTTGTTACTGTTCTGGCTCAGAATCTTACCAATTTTCCAAGACTCACAACTCGGCTTGCTCTTGCTATTCAGAACTCTTAAAATTATCCAAAATCCATGTCTCATTAAGTCCGAAATAATGATCACACACTTAACCTTACACGTAGCTCTCCTCGATAATTGCTTCGTCCTTGTCATCATTAATTTGAGTGGTTTTTCCCTCCTTGTGATTAATTTTATCATAAGTGATTAGACTTATGATCTCTATTTTTATATTTGATTCCCCTATCCACATTTTTGTGACATCATTATGGGCCCCCTCATTTTCCAACCTGTCTGTTAGCTTAGTACCTTCACAGTATATATGGGTGATGTGGCTTTCCTCAAAAGTTTGGATAATTATCATCTTGATTTTATCAATTATGTGAGCTATAGTCCATGATCTCTCATTTTTACCTTTAATATAATTAATTATGTTGAGGGAATCACCTTCTAGCCAAAGCTTCAAGCATCCCATATCTTTGACCAACTTCACCACATAGAGCGCCGCCTCAGCTTCCGCAACATGGTTAGTTTGAATTACCAGCCTAGTCTCTTATTAGGCCTCCCCCTCCAGCCCTTCCAGGGTTTCCTCTAGTAGAGCCATCAAATTTCCCTTTGAACCATCCCATAGGAGGAGCAGTCCACATAATATTGTCTCTAGGATTCGGATCTGTCTTGTTCTTCAAGTTGTCCCAAGATATGGTATTGTCATTATTGAGATTAAGATTCCATAAGATAGAGTCTTTCTTGCCAATGTTTCTAAAATTTTTCATGAGGCTTCTACACACAGAGTTAGCAACCTTATGAGAGGGCACTATCTTTTCTCTAAAGACTTTGTTGTTCCTCTCCTTCCATATTTGCCAAGTGAAGTGAGGGAGAACAAGTTTCCAAAGATCCTTAGCATTTTTGTCATGAAAAGGGCACTGCCATTGCTGAACAAAACCCTGGAGGTTTTGAGGCTTAACCCACTTCAGGTTCAAAGTCATGAAGATAGAGTCCCACACCTCTCTAGCAAAGGAACAATGGATCATTAGGTGATTATAGGATTCAGCCTCTTCACAACACAAGATGCATCTATTCTCATAAAAATGTTGAATGTATTTACTCCCATCTATCTTATTATCTTTGTATCCCTTCTATTTACTCCATCTCTTACGTTCCAACATATTTTTTTAACACTTATTCTTTCAACAAATTAATGCAAGAAAAAATGATTAAGTTGGGTTTAGATTCATGAGAAATGATGGAAAAAAATAAGACAAATATACTGAAAAAATAATTATATACATAAGATATTGTAAATTATATTAATATTCTACATATAAAAATTGTACTCTTTTAACATATTATATTATATCATTTTCTATTAGGGCACCTAGTTCGGGCATTTATAGAGGAAAGCATGTCATTTAAAGAAGGACGCCGCTGGGCTAAGCTCCAGAGAGAATGCACCATTGACTAAATTTCAAAAAACGGAAAATACAACAGATTTTCGTGAAATTTTCAGCATTTGTTCTTCATGATCTGCACATGTTGTGATCGAAAACCACAAAAAAATTGCAAAAAAATCAATGTTTTTGTAAATCTGTTTTTTTTTAAATTTTTTTTTTAATCTTTAGTGCATTCTGTCTGAAACTTAACCGACGCCTTTAAAGTTCTACAATTTCCACAAGAGCTACCATATCTGGAGTATAACTCTCAATTGAAAGGTTATCCTTATTTTACATATTTTAAAACCTATACGGCAGATAAGTCTTTTAAGTTTAGCTAATAGATGTAGAATCTAAATCTGGATAAGTTGTATTGTTTTGCACCTGCAACTCTTCGTTGGTAGAAGAATATTCCAGCTGTTGTATGAGTGCCCTGGCCTTTCCAGCTGTATAAAGTGTTCTCACTATTTTCTCTTCATCCATAGTTTGAGCCCATTTCCTGGAGTTTAACACTAGTGCAGATTTTACTTTATGTATGCAGCTATATAAAATATCTGCCAGTGAACATTCTATCTCATTTAGCAAATCCTCTAAGTTGGTATTTGAGCTACAGTCAATGCTCTTGCATAATCTGTAGATGGCGTTTCCTGCTGCTGCTGCTTTCCAATCTATTGAGTCATTGCCTCCTGCTCTAACCCAACTCACTGCATTTGTCTCCAGATCCTCAGTTTCTTCACCATTTTTTGCATAAATTACAGGTGGCTCTGTTCTCATTTTGCTCTCTTTTGCAAGTTCATTTATTGCTGAAGCTACAGATTTGGGAGTTTTTTCAGTAAAAAGATTAGGCTTTTCCAATTTAGTTTTGAGAGAGTAGAAAAATTTATCAGCTGCTTGGCTCAGGATTGGGTCTGCCTCTGCTTCAGTCTCCTCAACAAAATTGATGATTTCCCATGCTTGAGAGTATGCCTGGAGGGAATCCTTCGCTCTTTTAGAAGGAGCGTCATCAGAAGTGAAAGCTTCATCATTTTGTTGAGCATAAACCAAAGAGAGGTGCATGGAGATACTGATGATTGACACTGCTGTCATTTTCCAAGATCTTTTACTTGCCCCCATAAAATGGTTCTCTACCTGTAATGGTTCTGGACTCATCTTGCACAGATACTTGAATCCCATGTGAGGTTTTAAAGGATCCAAACATTTGACACCTATATTCTGTGGGGTCTTTCTCCTGATCAAGAACTGAATGAGGTCTTGGCAGCTACTTTCCCCATCTTGATTGCCTTGCAAGATAAGTTCCTTTGCTCTTGCAATGGACTTCCTATTAGCTATCCACAGGCTCTCTGGAGTCTCCCTCAACATCTCTAACCCATCCAAATCCTTTTGATATTTTAAATATTCTTTAGATGCATCATCTAAGTGCCTTGCTAACATCTTGGAAATCAAGTTAGCCATATATTTGTTGTGAAGCACGCTGGTCGAGAGTAGCCAACATGCTTTACTTAAAAAAACCATCAGCCACTGTAACCTCAGTGCCATATAAAGTAACATCTGTGGCAGTTCTACTTTGACTTGCTGGCTAACAATGACCTTTTTAATTTTTTCATCCAGCCTTTTGGCTTCTGGCAGCAGGGGTTCCTTGAACTGCAGTAGCTCAGAAATGTGCCTTGTCCAAAAATCCTCCACCAACAATCCCTCTCTCCAGGTATCAGATTTCCATCTTCTGTAATAGCCCGCAGCAGTACAACATCTCCATCCAATTATAACCCATCCAATGAGAATAAACACACATTGCAGTATGGTTATCATGGTCTTTAACCAATCCAGTAGGTCACCAAATTCATTTTTGTCTTCTGGGTCTGCCATAATCCATCCTACAATGGACACAAGAATCTGAATTGTAACTATGGCCGCCACACTGGAGCTCAATGCGGATCTGGCAATGATAAATTCTGGAGAATAAGCACGAGCAACAATCCATGACCTAAATACTTCATCTTCAACCCTCTCCCAAGAATACCCCTGCACCTCCTCTGCCAGGCTACAATCTGAATGAGAAGCATGTTTCCCTGAAAGAATCAGGGGAATTTTTTGATCCAGGATGCTCTCAATCCCTCTGCTGCCCACATAAGCACAGCCCAGAAGAAGAATAAGCAATAGGAGGCAGATGGATATTAGGGAAGTGGAAGCAAAGTACACCCCTGTTCCAAAATCCATCCAAGCAAGCTCCCATGTCCCAAGGTAGGAAGGCGAATCTGATGATGAAGATGGAGTTGGGTATAAGAGTGAAAGAGAGGTTGAAGTAGGTTTAGACTTGGCCAGAGTATCAATATGAATCACAGCGTACAATTCAGAGGTCATATGGAGGAAGATTGCAATCATCAGGGCAGACAAATTGCCCCAAAAGTTTTCTGACCCACGACGGGCCATGCCTGGCAGCAAATACCCCACCATTACACACAGCATCACTCTACTGCTATGTATCATCCAAAGGTCTACTTTTTCCAAATCTAACCTGTCAAATGACTGTTTCAGTAAAGCACTTTGGTGGCTACTGAGCATGCTAAGGAACTGGATTGTGAGAGCGCTGAGTACAAGAATATCTCCAGGAATCCAATGAGCTCTCATCTTCAATGCTTTCACAATGTCTACACTGATGAAGATAATGAATGCCATTGTTACTGTAAACGATATCATTATGCTAAACACAGCGTTAGCAGCGACCTGGTGGCTGTTCAACCACGCAAAGGTTTCATTTGCTTGTACAAAGATCATGATTTCAGAGTTGCAGAAAACACAAGCCACTCAATGATCTAAAATGACACGAAATCTAAAATGATCTAAAATGTCTCAGGTTCAAGTCCTACCCAACAGATCTATGAAAAAATGTCTGCAAGGGCTTAACAAGGAACCAGGTTCAAGTTAAACTCGATGATAGTCTAACCTGCTTCAGATATTGAAGCTAGACTTAAAAATTAAAAGTAGCAACAATCTGCAAGGAAAAGTTTAGGAGCTGAAAAGAGTTTTATGTTTGGAGCATCATCAACTTAACCAAAAAAGCAAGAGAACCACTTATCTGGTATGGATATATCTGTTCAATTGTTGCAATCACAAGATGGGCATTCTTCATTCAAAATTGTTAAAAGAGAGGCGCAAAGGAAGCATCTTAAAAAAATAGAATTTTGGAAGAGACATAAAGTTAGAACGTTTTCCAACTTAAAAGATATAATTTCTGAGAAGATTAAGTTGGAAAAGCTGAGACTTTCACTTTAAAAGATGATTGGACTTTGAGAAAGTATATCTTTTATTTAAAAAGATAATTGAATAAATATGAGGTTGTTTTTATTTTTAAAAAATAATAAAAATTATTAAAATGTATTAGTTCTGTGATATCAGATTTTCACAATCTATATTAATAATTTATGAGCATTTTTGGATTTGATTGTGTTAATTTTTGGCATCAATGTTTCGGATCACACTCCGTGATCCATCATCAGGAAAGAGAGAATGCAAGAATCATGGTTCACGGATCACGGAGTGTGATCCGAAACGTTGATGCCAAAAATTAACACAATCAAATCTAGAAATGCTCATGAATTGTATTAGTCCTTACAAAGTTTATGGAATATATTAAGAATGTGGAAGAAGTAAAATTAATATGGGATTATAAAACAAGCACTACTAAGTTTAGAGGAATAAATTGAAAGATTTTTTTTAAAGTTTATAGAAAATATTAGGGAAGTGGGAGAAGGTTTTATGAAATACTTGAAAAAAGTGGAAGAATTGAAATCAATTACTATCAGTCTAATAAAATAAAGTGAAAAAATATTTAAAATGTCTAACATTTTCTACAATTTATGGAATATATTAAGAAAGTGTGAGAAGCACAATCAACACCATATTAAAAAAGCAATAATTATCATGTTCTAGTGGAATGTACTATATTTTTTACAATCATTATCATGATAATGTTTATAAAAATAATAATGTGAAAAATAAATTTTTTTGTCATTTTATTTGAATAAATAAAATTAATTAACTATAAATTGATATATTAATTAGTAAGGATTGATAACTTCAATTATTTGTATTTATTAGTTTTAAAAAAGTAAATGTGATAGATAGGGGTGTACAGTTTTGTGATAAAAGAATGAATGATTCAATGAAAATTTTAGAATTTCTAATGTCTCATGATTAGAAATAGGATATGACATGCTATTATTTCTTTTACTGATCAAAAGTTTTTTTTCTATTCTAAGGTGAGTCAAGTCTCAAGATTAGGGTCAAGTTTGTGGTCACAAAAATATCATGTATGTTTAGATTTGATCTAGTAATTTGCATAATTCTATTTTTTGCTTTGCCTAATTTACCTATCTAGAGACCAATAGTATTTGAGAATACCTAAAAATTAAACATTGGTGTTATGAGGATATTTTCTTTGACTAATTCACCTATTTTTTTGCTAGTGTTACAAAGGGGCATAAAAATATTTTTATGTCCTTAGGTCATCCTATTTCAAGAGAATTCCCACCATAGTATTTTGAGAATAGTTTATTTTCCTCATTCACCTATTTTTTGTGTTAGTGTCACAAAGGGACACATTCTCATAGGTCGGCCTCACAGAAAATGATTGGAAGAAAAAATTAAAAAAATCATGCATATCTTTCCAAAAAGATCCACTTAATCTTATAAGGAAAAGTGTCCACAAACCCCTTAGCAATGAAACATTAAAAAAAAATCTTATCTTAATTACTAAATGTGCAAGCATTTCCACATTAAACCTTTAGGGGAATATTAAAAAAATCAACGATGTTTTCTCATAAAAATAACACTTAGACAATAAACAATGAGAGATAGAATATAAAAAATCATTTGAGAACAAGAATAACACGAATATATCTAGAAAAAATCCTTTCAAGAAAAAAATAGACTCTAAAGAATTACCCAATTCAATGTATTACTAATTAGGAATGGTTATAATACATTAATATAAGTTCTTCATTTAATAGTTCAATGAGATTAATGCTCCTCCTCGCTCCTTTAGAAGAAATTAGACATTATAATCCTACAAAAAACATTCTATTACATACTCTATCATATGTCTCTAGTATATAGGCTCAAGAAGTCCTAGATAAGCACCATAACACAACATCATGGGTAATATTAAAATATTTTCAAAATACCATGGTAAGGATTCTCACAACCCTCACAGACATGAAGCCATCTTAAACTAGAAAATAAATCTTGCACAAGCATATTTGACATCTATTAAATGCAAGTGAACATAAGTAATTTCCAAGCAGCTAATAATTGCACTAAATACTTCTTACTTGCAAATATTAAAAGATGATAAATAAATAGATCTACAACAAATGCATTACCAAACAAGCATGGTTACAATAGACTCATTGATCTGATTGATGCAATATTTTGATGAGATGAACACTCTTTCTCTTCTAGAAGTTATGCATCATTTATCCCATGCCTCCAATATATAGGATTAAGGAGGCCTAGAAACCCACCATAAAATAATACCATGTGCCTAAAAATGTCCTAAAATAGGTCATTGTAAGAGTTCTCCCAACCTGCACATGCATGAAGCCATATGAAGAGAGAAAATAATTTGCACACAAAAATCTTTGATCTTCATTATGTAATTTGGCATATGTAATGACTAGTTACCATAAAATTTCACTATTCGGTTCTTATATGATGACTATAAATAAAAATATCCTTCAATAAAGTATCATTCAATACCTTCTTGCAAAAATATTCTCAAGTCACTATAGAATAAATAAATTATTACATTTTCCCCAACCTCGCATGGGCATCTTATTTGTCCACTGCATAATTTTTGGAGATGGATATATTATCATTTTTTAAAGATCTAATTTAAAACACTAGATCTCATTTTTGAATAATAGGGGTGGTTTAAACAACTAAAGTACATAACCTTAGGATTTTCAAGGTGAATAGTGCACTTAATCCTAATATTTCCCCACTTGATAGTCACAAAATAAAGGGATACCAGAGTAGCAAAAAATTATTTTAGTTTATGAGAGATAAAGATAAACTCCTTTGACCCATGATGTACTAATTGACTCATTTATTTTCATAATCTCAACAAAACATCTACAAAATACAAAAACTGATGACCATATTTACCATAACACTCTCATCCTCCATCGTTCTTTAGCATAAAATATAAGAAACAAAATCTACAATCACACTTTGAATGTCACACTTCAACTAAAGAACATAAATTAAAGTTCATCTCTTGTATAATAGGACCAAGTACCTACCATATAATAAAAAATAATAATTATAATTTAGCAAACAAGGGATGTTACTAACAAATACAACTTATCACACCTCAAAGTAGGGTAAACACATCAAGCACAACCATTAAGGAAAAAAGGCTAAGGGCCAAAGCCCAACAACCTTAAAGAAATCCAATGCTACTAAAACATCATCGGTTATTGGGGTTTGGTGATAAATATTACCCCTTTCAAAAATTTAGTGAATCCTTTAAGGTGAAGGCCCGATGATTGAGACCCAAAACACTAAGGAAAATATATAAAAATAAATAGTTCTACGAAGTTCAATAATATGATCTAACTCCTGCTAAAGGGAAATTTCATTTTAAGAGAAAAATACAAGTTTGTGCATACATTTTTTTTATACCAAATTAAAAAGTTTAAGACATAAAAACATGGAAACTGTGATCTAACTCTCTGCCAAATATGAGCTAAAAATGGCAGTGACAAGTCAACTTTCTAGGTACAAGTTGAATTTTTGGGTACAAGTCAACTTTTTGGGTACAATTCAACAATGGTGAAATGTACCAAGCACTATCTTATGTAACTTTCACAAATCCTATAATTGCTCCTATATTATAGATTCAAAACCACATCTTGATAACATGTTCCTGCACATAGAAAAATAGGCAAAGGGTTGGGAAAAATGGGTTTGCCTTGGTCAAACCCCTATTTAGGAATCGACCTTGAGATTGAATTGAAATTGCATAAGGAAAGATGAAATAGAAGCTAGATTTGAAACAAAAATCACCTTATACCTTGATGATGTAATGGCTATTTGGATGTGATCACAAGTAGTGATGCAATAGCTTGTACTCCACAAAAACCCAAAAGGAAATCATGAAATATAAGCCTTGGATGATGGATGTTGTAGTTTTCCACAATGCTTGAAGGAGAGGAAGAACAATGTTTTGAATATCTTGAGGGTTTTCTTAATTTCTTGGTTGGATCCCTTCTCCTTCTTGTCTCTTGTTCTTGTTGTGAAAGAACGAAAAAAGGAGGGCCTTTATATAGATATTTCAAAGTGAAACCACCTTTAGGTCGACTTAGAAAAATGATAATGGCCTATGGAGCTATCTTTGGGGAGTGTGAGACCATAAAATCCTACCCTTAGAATTTCAAGAAAAAATGTTGGGGATATGTTGTCAATGGCGACATGTACCCAAAAAATTTCCGTGTACCCAAAAAATTGTTATGTACCTAGCAAAATTTAGTGAAGTTTACGGGGAGGAAGATGACTATCTCTAGGCCCCAAAAGATAAATCATGTGAAGATATGAAATCAATAGATGTGGAAATCAAGCCTCAAAATTTAAAATGGGGTAAGACTCATCTTAAAGTGAGGAGATAAAATAAATTGGTGAAAATCATTTAAGAGAGGACTCATAATATTAATTTAAATATTGGTTTAGATTAATAAAGGTTCAATGAGCCTTAGAAGAATGTGAAATAAATGTGGGAATACATATACACTAAAATGGGGCTAAAAATGAGCACCTAATAAGGGTGCTTACTTTTTAGGATGATACATTTAGGCCACACTTTAGTAGGAGTATGAGTCCACCTCATGCTCATAGTAAAGTAGCCAAAAGAGAGAGAGAAAAAATGAAGATCATGGAAAAACTACAAGGATATAAGATATTGCTAAGTTTAAAGACATAAGCACCCAAACCAAGGATCTTAACTTGTACATCCATATGCAAGGATACATAATATAATAAGGAAAATCCTAAAGCTTACTAAGATTTGAAGTCAACTAGTTGAACAAACCTCATCAAAGAAAATGTCTCAACCACTAGTATCATGGTCAAAAATCTATTGCAAAAGCATTATTGGTCACCTAAAAAGAGAAAGAGCACACATCAAAGATAAGGTAAGACTCCATGATTTGATCAACTAGTAAAGTGTGTTATGCTATGGCATCATGGAGGAGAGAATAAGACAACCATGGATGACATGAGCTAGGCAATTATGTTGCGCTAGGTGATCCATGAGAGTGAGAACAAAGAGAGAGAAATGGGGAAATGGTCTAGGAAATTATGTTATGCTAGTTCCACCCATCAAAAAGAGAGTAAAGAGGGAGTTTATGGTCTAGCGCATGTTAGTCAACTCATGAAGATTTATGTAAATGCCAGGTTGAATGGTATGAAAAAGTGTGTTATGCTAGTCAACCCATGAAAATGATAAGTCAAATGGTTTATTAAATTGTGTTATAATAGTCAACCAATCCTAAAAATGTATGTAAAGGAGAGGTCAAATTGGCTACCAATTTGTGTTATGCTAGTTTGACCAATCCTAAGGATAGTCCAAGGAAAGCATTATATCTAAGGAAATCCACCAAAAATGTAAAAAGGAGAGTGACCTAGCCCTAGCAAGTTGTATTATGCTAGTGTACTCTACCTATCATGCTTAAAGTAAACAAAAATTTTGTAATAAGGAGGTCATGTATTCTCCCCTTAAGATGGAAAATGAGTACCATTTTGACATCTTAAGGAAAACATGAACAAGGATAAATAAATTTTAACACTAAGAGGGTATCCACAAGAAACACCTAGTCCAAGCCAAAGAGTTCACAACTCCTATGAGGTCAAGGAAGGGATTAATGCAAGATATACCATGTAAGGAGTGTAAAAGGGATTCTTTTAAAGGATGTTGAAAAGAGATGTAGAACAAGAAGGGAAGAATTGACACCTTCCCCATTTCTAGGTAAAGGGATCATTTACGGAAGGATGACACACTTTTAGTATCCAAGATAAGGGATCTAGATTTACCATGGAAACCCGATTATAAACAATGAAGAGGTTATGATCAAGGATTTATATCTCTTGTATATAAGATAATCCTTAATATAAACCAACATTTCTATGTAAGAAGGGATATCACATAACAGAAAATACCTCTTAACCAAGGGAAAAGTGAATCCTTGGAGGGGATGAGAGAGATTGATATCATACCCTTTCTCCCCAAGTGTGGAGACAAGGATAAGGAGAAAGAGGACCTATTATTCTACTCACAAAGTATGATCGTACTATGCATGACAATGAGCCCCCAAAGGCTAGGCTAACAATGCCTATTAGTGTAGAGCAACATAATAGGGACTTAATATTATTTAAAGAAATTAGGATTGAAAAATAACTCATTATGACATGTTATGTGAATGATATTATTATCAATGAGTTGTGAAATGTTGTAATGTAAGTCTTGACATCCATTAGTAGAGTGGTCATGATACCAACAATACATGAAGAAAGGAAGATTCATAAGATTTTGACTATGCTTCTTGTTTTCATTTAGGTTCAAGCAATCATCTTAGCTTGAAGAAGGTTAGGAAAAATAATCACTTGATTAAAGGTATATATAGAAGAAGTGTTAGACACCAAGGGAAAGGATGTTGACAAATGAGGAGAATTGAAACCAAATGCTTCAATAGGTTTCTCACTATTATCAATGTTTTTTTGTGAATATTTTAAACCGTATTTGAGATTGTGAGTTGAATTATTTCACAGTTAGGTTGAACCAAAGACACACTAGGTCCCTTGAAGGATCCCATGTTGACATTATAAAGTTTGTATTCACTCATTAAAGATGGTGTAAATTCTAATGACCCCCAATCATTATCTAAAAGGGAACTTTTAGGAGAAGAAGTATCTTTAGGAGAATATGTTTTTTTTTAAAAAATGTTGTAGGGATATAAGGAGAATTAGGTTTAATTTGTAAGCAATTTTTAGGTCTATCATGAGAAACAAGGGTATATACAGTGTTGTTATAGATAAAATTCACTTTGTGATGAAGATTTGAAGGAACAATGTACATGTGGCCTGTAACCATGACCTTCCTAAGAGAATATTATAGCTAAGAGTATCAAGGATGACATGAATAGGTGTAGGTAAAATAACAGGACCTTCCTTAATAGGAAAAGTGATAATACCCGAGATTTTTTTAGAAACATTTTCAAAGCCATGGATAGGAATAGAATTGGGTTTGATTCATGAAGTATCTGCCTTTATCTCATGTAAAAAGTCAATGCTACACAAATTAAGTCTATAGCCATTATCAATTAAAGTTCTTTGAATAAGATTACCATTAACAAGGACACCAACCATCAGAGAATCATGTTGACCTTGGATTTATTTAGAAGGAAAATCATTGTGAGAAAATAGAATTTGAGATTTTTTATTATTCGTATTCATGCATTCCAAGATAGAAGTTATGTTTTCTTTCTTAGGAGGTGGTACACTCACATTTCTTGAAGTTTTTTTTAATGCTTAGGTGAAGTTTGAAGAAGCTCCCAAAGAGATACCTTAGCAAGAGTAGCACAAAGTTATTCTACTAAATCATACTCCTTTCCAATATTTTGAGGAAGATAAGGTGCAGAAGGAAGCACTGGTTGAGAAGGAGGAGAAAAAATTGAACTTGTAGATTTTCTATTGATTCTTGCATTATATGTTAATGCTAGATGACACTAAGAAGGGGGGGGTGAATCAGTGTAACCAAAAGTTCTTAATATTCTCACCACCGAATTCCACTAGATATAGTATACAATGCAAATAGAAAAATAGTAACATAGTGAGTCAAACATCAAAAGCATGCAACACTTTAACACAAGCATTTTTCTCATGGAAACCCTTGTTAGAGGGAAACACCACTCATGGGAATCAGTACCCACAAAATATCACTACTGCAATAATAATTTTTCTTGTTAGGAGAATTACATCCACCCGATTAAGAGTGTTTAGCCTTGTTAGGATCTTACAACAAATACCTATTAGTATCTACCTAGTTAAAGGATTTAGAAATCCTTTTGAGAGTCACCTTGTTAGAGGATTTTGATCTCCAGACCTATTAGGATCCCTCTCACCTTGTTAAGAGTGTCTCGATTAAGGGGTTTCTCTTGTCAAACTACTAAAATTGACAAGTAGTATTTGCACTCAATGTATGATAGATCTAGTGTATTCCTAATCAATGTTCTACTCTAAAACACTTCTTCATATCTGTACTAACACCTTTCATCACCATAAACCACCGCAACAACAACAATACCACACATTGATCTTTCTCCTCTACTACATTCCATAATACATAAAAAATGATATATAAAATAGTTTCCAACTTAAGGAAAACAAACAACCCTAATACATCATTACAATTCATTCCAACTCATTTCTTAAACCCTAAAATGTAATACCAATTATTATTTACAATTTCATATTCATGTCACCCTCCAGATCCCTCACACAAATGATTTGACAAGGAAAATTCAAACCACATCACACTCTCCATTTCTCTTGCACAACTCCAAGAAATATGATCATCACGATCATGAAAATGCCAACTCATCATTCCTTGTCGATCTTCCATGTCACTACTATCCTCAAAATACATAACCACTTATTGCAACATGGTGCAACACCACCGATTAAGGATGTGACTGATTGTTCTAAGAGCTTCATGTACCTTTCACCGAGTGAGCTTTAGTTTATTATAACTTTGTCCACCGATCACCAATCTTGATGTGAGTTCAACCAAAATCCAATAATATCATCAAGATCATACATCCTAAATCACAACACTTTAATCCAAACTAATTTAACACAATCATCAAATCATCACTCCCTGGCTTGAGCATGTTCTTCCTATTTACCTGTCAACCTTCAAACAATCATAAGTCACAATATACATAAGATAAACCTATGCAGTCATGGATATATCATCTTGAGACATAAATTCACCTTCCTTTATGATAGCACACTCAAACTCGTACTACAACGTTGGAATCAACCTCTTGAACATACCTCATCATAACAAGAACACTATCAACCAACAAATACTAAGTTAACATCAATGACACCATCACAACTGATCATCATATCATCATATATGCATTAGACACATACCATAACATACTCATTTGATCTCTATATCGGTTATGCCAACATTATAAGTGTGGGAAACTACATAGTACACTAGTAGAATTTGGCAAATAAATGACCAGGTGACTAAAAATTTTAGTCACATGACTAAAACTGATCATGTTCTACAAATATAAATGACTAAATAAATGACCAATTTGGTCATCAAGTAAAATCACAACTAAAATGACTAAATTAATGACTAAATGATTAGTTTTTAGTGAAAGTGATTACAAGCCTAAGTCGTCTTGGGATATTGGTTTTGGAACCTCTTTTGGAAATCATTGTTTTGTCCTTTTGGAAAGGCATTTTGACTTATTGGTTGTGGGATGCTTTGCATCAATATAAATAACCTTTTTCAATTAAAATTATGGAGGTGCATATAATGCATATATAAGTGTTTAAAATTATTTTGAAAGCTTAAGATATTTATGACAAAATTAACATTTTGTCCTTAAAACATAAATTATTCTTTTAAATATATCAAATTAAAATTATTTTAATTATCTTAAATTAAAAAATAAAGACCAAAAAATTTGAGAGCTAGTTCTACACATCACCCTAAATAGATTATTTATAATTTAGTTACCATCAAACTAATTTCTAGTCATGGTGTACTGTTTTGAAGTGGTTTCTCATGCTTTAAAAAAACTCCACATTGACCTTTGTATCTATCAATTTTCATTTAATTAGTTTAATAACTATTACATGATTTATAATAACATTATATAACAAATATTAAATAAAAATAAAAATTTATACAAAAGATACAAAATAATAATATATTTTTATATTAATATTTGTTAAGGAAAATAAACATGTCACTTAACAAACTTTAAAATTGAAAAGAAAATGTTAAAAGATGGGAAAAAATATTGTGGTGCAATTAAACAGTGTTGGCAATGTAGAATTGCTTATTTTCAAGCCTATTGATAATTTGAGACGTGGGTTCCAAATCCCTAATGCTTGGTAATCTCTCCAGTACTAGAACTGTCAAATCCAAAGAAAGATCCACACACTTATCTTGAGGCTGGGTAGCTAAGGACCAATAACTAAGGTAGGAAAGAATTTTTCACATCTGATTTATCAAGACTAAGGGGGTGTCTGAGATATTGAATTTTTAATAAATAGATTGAACTCTTCATTTATGCAAACTCTTCTCAAAACATAATGTATTCTAATAGCGATGTCACAATATACTTATGTGTTATTATTAATATATAATAATTTAAGCATCTAATTAACACATATCCTACCATACAAGCATCTAAGAATGCATTTTGATAGCCCCATTTATGATTTAATGCAACTCATATGATGACACCAAAAAACACTAAACTACTAGAATTGAAAGGTGTTAAATCTGATGGATTCATGTGCTTAGGAATGTTAGGGAGAAAGAAAGGAGTAGATCAGTGTTTATATATATCCACTTGGGAAACAAAGTCTCTAGATTTAGATGAAGTTATTTTAATCAATTTATCACAAAAGACCGATGCTCAAAACGTAAAGACAATCTAGGCTCTACACATATATTTAAAAAAGTAATTGATAATTAAAAAATATTAAGTGAATCTACTTAACAATATTGAAACATTCAAATGATTTATTATGTTGAGAAGATATTGTACATTATTCACTACTATAAAAAGGTGTATTTTAAGATATATTTTTAGACAAAATTAAAATTTCATCTTAAATATTTAAGTTATTTTAATTATTATAAATGAAATGGAAACTATTATTATTATATTAAATTAAAACTTATGACAAATGCTCATTCATTTTCATTTAGGCAGTTCATTTAGGCAGTAACAAGAGGCAGAGGAAGGCGGGAGAAAGAGGACGGTGGAAATTTTCAGAGAAAAATCAAGGGATTTGAGAATAACTTTTAGGGACTGCATTTAGATCCCTCATTTGGGTCCATCCAGTTAGGTCACAAGAAACCATTGAGTGGCTTTCTATTCTCATAGAAACTTCCTGCAAAAGGGATTTGATGTGTTTTCCCTCCTGGAATTTCTGCAAGGCCGCGAGTAAACAATGTTGAATATATATGCTTGTAGGCATCCCATTTCTCCGAAGAGTTGCAGAAGAGGGTTGCGAAGAGATTGAGGATTGTGAAAGGGGATTTTGTTTAAAGGAGATTGACTTGGTAGTAAATCATGTGTGTGGAAGATTGAAGGATAGTTGTTGGGTACATATTGTGCAGAAGGTGAAGTTGTACGCCATCAAAGCTCATAGGCTAGCTCTTGATGAATTTGTCAGTGATCTTGTTCGAGTGAGTGTTTTAAGGTATACATGATGTTGTTTTAGTTTTTTATGTAATGTATTTGTGAATATAATATTAGATATTTCATGTCCTATAAAATTGAAACTATATGAATTTTAGTTTAACAGATATGTTGAGCGTCCTTATTACACCTGACAATGGTAGGAATTTGATGCAAATTGGGAGTTATTGCTAAAATCTATGTTATTTTTATCTTTAGAAGGACATGGTTTTTTCTTATTTTTCACAAATTGGTCTAAGCCAAGTTTTTTCTCATTTTTGGAAGTGTTAAATTTAGTTTAGAATTTCTCCAAAAACAAAATAAAGTTTGTAGTCATTGAGGACCTCGAATACAAGACCCATATAAGATTTTGACACTTGTTGAAAAACTTATTATCCAAGAGCAATGCCAATTATGATCTAGCTGCAACTAGACAAAAAATGTCAGCTCAAGATTATTTCAGCTTATTTTTGTATGCATATAAAAATGCCTTAGAGTTACATATAAATGGCATTGAATTCAGGCAAGAATATTCAACCTTAGAGATACAGTTAACATGCAAGATCAAAATCCATCAGGTAGGCAGTAGTTTCCAATGTATTATTTTTTCAATGCTATTTAAAATATTGCCTCTGTTGGTTGATAAATCTAATTGGGGGGGGGGGGGGGGGTTGTTACCTTTAAAATCTAGATATTGAGAAGATGGTATCAGTGAAAGGAATAATTATTTGATGCAACCCAATTATACCAAAAAACAAAGAAGCATTTTTTAGATACCTTGTTTGTGGATATGCTCTAGCACCAATACATGTTCTTTATAGTTTGTAGAGTAAGGGACCTGCTCCATATGTAAAATAATGAGTAAAAAAATGGAAAAATCACCCACCCATCAGTAAAACTAGAGCACCTTGGTCTCTTCCAAGCTTGCTTGATCTCCTCTATTCGTATCTCAATTATTGACACTAAATTTTCCAGCTCAGCTTCCTCACTTTGTTTCAATCTTAAGTCATATCAACTTTTTAGCTAACCTAAAGTAGCAATCCCCACTGCTTAGGAAATATACACCCATCTGTCAATGCCTACAATACATTTGAGAGGCCAACCTCCTCTATAGAGTCACAAAGAAGCTCATATTGGAGATTTGTGTCTTTGAAATTTCCAAAACAATCATTCTTTATAGTTTATAGAGTTGTGACTTTGAACTTTCCAAAATATTCATTCTTTATAGTTTATAGTGTAAGGGACCCGCTCCATATGTAAAATAATATAAATAAGTAAAAAAATGGAAAAATCATTCACCCATCAGTAAAACTAGAGCACCCTGGTCTCCTCCAAGTCTGCTTGATCTCCTCTATTCATATCTCAATTATTGACACTAAATTTTACAACCCAGCTTCCTCACTTTGTTTCAAACTTAAGTCATATCAAGGTCTTAGAACTACATTGTTTTACAATCACCTCAAAATACAAAGAACAAGTAGCATAAAAGGAGAGGTCATAGATAACCCAAACTTTAAAAATAACTTCATCCGCAACTTCATATTGTTATATGACATATATTTCCAACAACCCCACTATGTGACTTTACCATAATGTTATTAGTTCCCTAAGGGCCTATTTGGCGCATGGAATTAACCTAGAATAGGAATTATTTAATGCAAAAATAAAATAATTCATTGTTTGTGGCATTTTTTGAATTCTTGAATTAGAAAACTAATTCCCATTTTTGGGCCAATGCTTGCATTAATTAATTCCAAAAAAAATCTGGAATTCATTTCTTATTCTAGAATAAGCTTTTTATGGATTCAAAATTACAACAAAATGTATAAGTTTTTCGGGTCCGTGCGTAAACCGTTAAGGGATTATAATCTTATTTTTTTTAATAATTTGTTTTGTTTTATAATTTTTTTCTTAATCTTATTTTTTAAGTTAATAATACATATTTTAATTTAAAAATATATAAGTTAAAAATACATATATATTTTAATTAAAAAACCAATATATATATATATATATATATATATATATATATATATATATATATATATATATATATATATATATTGATAATTATAATTTTTTAATAAGTTAAAAATACATATTGTTTAAATTAATTAAAAACTTGAAAAATAATCATTATTCCAATTCCACATTATGGGATCCAAATGCAGAATAGATTATTCCAGCTTTCATTTTCAGGATTAATTAATCCGAGAATAGGTCCTTATTCTAGAATAGTCCTATTCTAGATAAATTAATTCCATGCACCAAACAGGCCCTAATGTCCAACATACCACATCTTATTGACTTGTTTTTCTTTGTTTGAGGGTGAGAGTTTTAGCTTTTTTACTTCCAAAAAAAAAACTCAAAATTAAGGAGGAAATGAGGGCAACAAAGTAAGTCTCCAAGCTGAGAATCCAAAATAAAACTTCTCTTAACTCAAATTGGAGTTCAAACTTGCTCAACTACTTGAATAAAATTGTTAAGCTCCAAAAATAGAAATATAAACTTATTTAGCTACTAACCTCTCAGGAAGCTACAAAAAAAGTGATTGCCTTGCTACAAAATGCGCCAACTATTAAAACACCTTGAAAACTATGGCTTCTCTAGCTAGAACACATGTCTGTTATTAGGCTAATTTTCTCCAAAACTGCAACTTTGAATTGGCAAGACTTGGAATATGTTGAAGGTTTCTTGAATTTAACTATGTTTATCTTTTTGATTCAAAAATATATAAACAGTTAAAAATTCCTAAAGTCTTCAACATATTAACATGGACTATGGAAATTTAATGTTTTCGAAAGATGAGGAATGAGATAAAAGAGAGGGTGAGGCAGTGTTAGGATTTGGGTTTTGTTTTGTAGATAGAGGTGGAGTTTTGTCAGAATTTCTGATGATAGATCAACAGTTGCCAGTGTAATTAATTACTAGCCCTTTGGTATCTAGTTAATCATGCAACTTAACCGTTTGGTATCTAATTATTCATACAACTTGTACTGTAATAATAAGTTTGGTTTATCATTATAAGTTATTTCTAGTTGAGTGCAAGCTTAACTTGAAGAGAATTACTTTTAGAAATCTCTTTATTCCTTTGGTACTTTATTGTTTTATTCCTAAAGTTGATCCCATCACTTCTTATAAGGATGGGAGCATATAAGTTTTCAAGCTACAAATAAGACAAGAATTTGTATATTAAGGAAAGTTTCGATACAAATGATGGTATAATTTTAATATAAAACTTTGTCTGTGAGCTATTTTCAAGGAGTATGATGTAATTCATCTTGCATGATGAAAAATTATTCTTTATTTTACTTTGGTGCCAGAGCTATGCAAGAACTAGTTTCATTCCTATCCACATTGACCCTAAAAAAATTTATAATCCACCAAAAGACCCAGAACAGTCAACATACTCAGAGATTAGAGCCACCACCAGTTTTTCCAAAGCCACACTCTAGATACTTTGGTAAAATCATTGCCAATTTTGGCTTTAGGAGTGTTATATATGTGCTAGGGTAATGACAAATAATCTTTTCAAGTGCTTTGTTTAATCAAAATTCAAAACCAGTCATCGATTAATCAAAATCAAAAGGTAATACTCTACCATTTTCTTGTCTGATCTCTCTCCATGTTTAATCAATATTACCAAGATGGATTGCATTGATGGCCTCACTAATCATAACCTGCATACAGTACTCTTTAGGAGACATTGACAAGATTCAACTCAATACTTTATGCTATCCCTTATATTTTTCCTAATGTACATACTGAAATATTTCAATTCCAACCTCTCTCATGATTTCATGAATATTTTCAATTTGATTAAATGTATGTAATGGATAGGATTGTTTTGATTGTGTAATAATTATCTTGATCCATAAATAAAAAGGACACTCCTCACTCTCGCATTAAAAAATGGTTACCAATAAAAATATATCATCAAATATCTCAATATAAACTCATCACCACTTAAAATGGATGCCACCTTAACAAAAATAAGTGCAGCATGTCTTTGCATTGGTTGCCATTTATTTTTGCTCATAGAATAACGGTCTTGGCACCATTTTGTCTCAATTTAGCAGCTCTATCACTGTCCTATGTCAACAATACATGTATATTCTAATTTCTTAAAGATCCCTAAAAATGAGTGAGAAGGCTTCTCTTTTAGTAAGCATATTTCATCATTTAAAACAATAACTTTGCATCTAAGATCAGTCATGCTTCATCTTTTGTCCATGCATAGTCTACTTTATATTTTCTTATAATGTTAGGAGTCTATTTTATATTGAGAAACACTATTTTCTATTCCACAATTGTTCACCTTCAATATCACACATTAAGCTGCACATAACTCCTTTCCAATAGCACTATCTCTCATGCATGGCAACCATTGTTTTGACATCTCCAAACATTATCTTTGTCTTCAACTGATGTTCTCATGACACCCTAATTACTATCTTTGGATAATCACCATTGTTGGGCCTTTTGACTCATACATGACCCCCTTCTCATGAATAACCATGGCATGCTACACTATGAGACTTTGGACTTTGCTCTCTACAAGCACCATACCTCTGATATGACTGCTTTAACATTGATTATTATCATTGTTATGAGCCTTTGTTAATCCCTATTTTGAACAATTCAAACACTGCTCTTTCTCTTTGGACCATCAAACATTGTTTTTCATCTTTCCTTATCATTGATTTTCCATGTTCAAGATAACTATTTTTAAATGCTCAAGAACAACCGCTTATTTACTTTGCATGTTAGATTGTTGCTGAAGTAGGGGATATGGTTCTATATATGAACTACTAACATTTTCAATGACATGAGTCCCAACCTCATGCTTATCTTTATTCACATCACATTTGACATGGCTATTAATCTCACTAGTGCAAACCCTGAAGTTTACTAGACTGCTACTAACCCTTACTCATTTACTGTCACTAACCCTTACTCATTTACTATCATTTTCTTTGAGAATTCTTCATACTAGTTGCTATAATTTTAACCCTATGGTATCAAAAAGTATTAGATCTTCATGGAGATCTTTGTTTCCATTCAATGAATGGAAACACCTTCTCAAATATTTGGATGCATTCCATAAGAGAATCACTTCCACCATGAAATAGTGGAAGTCATCCTTAAAAAATGAAAACAACCCCCTTCAAATAGTGAACAAACTGCTCTTTTGGTGCAAATTAGTTTCTGGATTCGATTGTGTGAGTTTTTTTTTACTTTCCATCCCCACACTCGCTCTTCCTGATGATGGATCATGGAGTGTGATCTGAAATGTTGATGCTAAAAAAACTCACACAATCAAATCCAAAAATTGATTTGTATCATAATGGATTGTGGAAATCTTATTCTGTTAAATGCTCTTTTGGTGCTTATGAGACTCTATCACCATAGTCATTGCTCCAAAGAAACCTATATTATCTTTCTTATTGCTACATTACAATTATTTTGTCATGATAAACTAGTGACAGAAATTTGAAAATTAGGGTTCTCAGACTCCTACAAATCAATGCCACTGTCTTCATATTTTTGACCAATAAGGATACCCTTGTGTCATGTTTTATCTGATTTATTCATGCACCGTGATTGCTTTTAACAATGAATGGAAATGCTTTTCTCTTCATATTTTACCTTATAATAGTGATCTTTGTCATATCTTTGCCTTGGCACAATACTCTGTGTCTCCTTGACACAGTCACACTCTTTTCCATGGGTGACTTTAACACTTTAAGAAATGGGATTTCTAGGCTGTGAGAGGATTTAAATAGAATCTGAACAAATGAAAGCTTAACAAGATATTCCCAGAAATAAAAAAAAATAAATCAAGAAGCACAAAGACAAATAAGGGTGACAAAAGCCTTGCTACAAAAAATATCAGACTTTCTAAAGAATTCATCAAATAAGTGTGAAGTTATGATACCAAACTTGAAATGAGCATGAATTTTCTATATGGCATCCCACTTTGATAAGTTGTTCTTTTCGGTGAATCTCTTTGAAACTGCCCTTGCCAACATCCTCCCTCCCTTTACAAAAATAGGAGATATGGAGCATAATATGGGTATCCATCATAGTATAATAGACATAGGACTTTTGTTAGATGTAGTTACAGTTGTATTGTTTAGAAATGTATGTAAAAATTAGAAGTGTAGATAGGAGACATGAATTTATTGATAGATGCCTCAAGTAATCATAGACAAGGCACACAAAACTATTACAAGTAGTCATTTCCATTGCATCAAAAGATCGACCTGTTAATGCCCGATACAACCACTAGACTTATAGAAGACATAGGAGGTTGTTAAACCATGTGCATGAATCCCGAGGGGAGTGCTGACCATTTTTCCAATAATCTCCCCCTCAGCATTACCTGAGGGGATTCGAACCTATGACCAAGCTCTGATACCACTTGTTACAAGTAGTCATTGTATTTGCATCAAAATATTGACCTGTTAATGCTTGATACAACCATTAGACTTATAGAAGACATAGGAGGTTGTTAAACCATGTCATGAATCTTGAGGGGAGCACTGACCATTTTTCCAACAAAAACATGTATTGGAACAATAATTGTTATTATCATGATATAGTTGTCCTCTATTTTATTCATTACTCTGATTTATATTAACATTGTCTACATGTTTGTTGTCTACAATAGCCTCCATGACTTCCAATCATGCAGTGTCTTTGTTTTTTATAGAATTAAGTCTTTATGATAGTGCCTTGATTGTTCTCAAACATTGTCATGGAATCAATGCATTGTATTCACTTATAACATTGTACCCTTCACTATCTTGACCTTTATTGCTTCAGAGGATGCTTATTTAGGTCTTTAAATTGGAAATCATGACCACCTTTCTTCATCATGTTTGTTCTGGGCCTATCACTGCTTAAATGATCATCATTTTTTACTGCTTCCAGACCTCTTTCTTGACACCATTTTCTCTTCAACATATGAATGTCATAGTGAACTATTTCTTGATCATGCCAATGCCATTGAGCCCTTGCCTTGGTGTTTAATATTTATATAGCACTATCCTTAGTGTATTCACCACATTCACATTGCATGTGTTGGTCCATCTTTGATTTGTTGTTCTTTCTTTAATGGACCTGCTTCATTGTGTCATTTATCTACTACTTCCCAACACATTTTATTCACTATTCCTAACTATAGCAGCACCCTTTCAACATATGTATCACTTCATTTTTTAACAATTCTATTATTTTGTATCATAGCAAAGGATGGTATATGCACCAATGTTTACTTGTTTAAAATGACATTTCTTCCCTACATATTTTAGTCCTATTTTTTATTTGCCATTGTCAGTTGGAAAAAAATCTTGTGCAAGATCAGGCTACCACAAATATTGACATTCAAAATTTGGTATGTGTTAAATTAAACTATTTTTCATACTGTCAGCCTAGTGGAATTATTATGATTGTTAGTACTAAAGAACAAATTTCAGGATTTCTTAGGTTGTTTGTATTTAGATATCTTTCTAGATTATTAGGCTATATTTCTTAAATTTATGAGGTTGTCCTATGGATCTTGTATTTCTCAGCTTTTTCTTGGATTGTTTCTTTTCTCAAAAAATTTCTCAATATTTTGTGGGTAAAAATGTAAAGTGCACTTCTATGCATGGTTGGAATTGTAATTGTTAGCTTGGGTATTTGAAAAAAGGGGATAATTTTTTTTCTAAATGACCACTTTCTTGATGATTTTTGATGTCTTATCTTGTCTGTCTTTTATGAAATTTTGATCCATAGAAAGAGGGAATCTCATCCATTGAAAGAGTGCTAATGTGGAAAGGGGGTATCAATGCAACCCAACCCTTCAACAAAGAATCTCCATTGGTTTACCACCTGTAATTTTTTTTGTGTATTCAAAATTTGGAGGCATAAATAAGGAAGTAGATCATTTGATAAAAGGCCTCAAATAAATTTAGTCTTATGGAGTGTCATGGCTGTAGGATATGCACAACATGGATTTTTAAAGAGGCCTTTAAAATATTCAAGCCATTGCAATTGGCAGGTGAAAAGCCAAATCCCACAGCTTTTGCTAGCATCCTACAAACTGATATTATGTTTGTGTCACAGGAAGGTGACCCTTTTGAAGAACTTTAATGATGTTATTGTTCTCTCTTCTTTCACTGCTAAAACTATTTCTTAACACTATTATTAATCTTGTCTTGATTATTTGAATAGATCATTATCCTTATTCTCTTGTTTCTTTCATCCTTTTGACCATTTCTATTTTTTGTTCTTGTGTGGCCCTACTATGATAGTCTTCATGGCAAGTCACCTCTTACTGCTATTATTTAAATATATTACAAATCTTGTCATAGTTTTGAGATCATGTTACTCTATCATCCTTGATGCAAAATCTCTATGACTTAGATCTTACAATCTTTATTATTACTTCACTTCTTCTAGGATTCTACTGCTTGACTGTTACAACTCTTAGAATTCAAATATTTTATTGAAGCTCAATTGGAGACAAATATTTCTTAAGTAGAAATGGCTACGTGTGGACCGATTCACACTAATGAAACTTGAATCAATTATTGAAATTGATTCAATTTATATTACTCTTGAGTTGCACATTTGAAGAAGTTTCCTTTTGCAGATTGTTTTCTTTCAGAAGTTAATGATGGACATTATTTTGATTCCATGCATAGACATCTAAAAGTGTGAGATTAGCATTTTCCAGGAGTAGTCAATTCTTTATAGTTTTCTTGCATGGTTTTGATTCAATGCTTCATTATGACATTCAATTTCTACAAACCATTTCAATTTCCTTGTACATTTTGATCATGAATTAGAAATGATGTCAAATATTGAAAATAAAATCTAGAATAAACAGGAATGCTATATATACAAGCTCCACTTCTTATTTTTTCTAAATTGTTAATTTTTTTTCCATATTTTTTTGTTATTTTTTCTATATTCATGCAGATTTTACAATCGAAGATAGGTAAAAGAGTTTAGCCAAAGCATGAAAATCATTTATGTATTTTTAAAACCTGTGATGGACTGGGTGGATAAACAATTTACAAAAATGGACATGGAGCATTTTCTCCACATGTTCTTCCACTTTTACAAAATTGAATCATTGTAGGGTAGCTCACAAGAGTGATCCCATGTTGGTGATGCAGCCATTTGATCGGGAGTATATCGAGATCTTGCAATGTTTTGGAGATTCCTTGTCTAAGGTGTGTCCTTTCTCTATACATAATATACTAGAATCTAGAAAACCTACTGGCTTAGTCGTGGGTTCCTGGTTGGGGCCATATGCTTTACATTGTTCATTGGAGGCACCTGTGTGTGCTAGAAAGGAGTGTTGGGTGACTGGGAAGTTCAATTGTATATTTCCTATGGTAGTTTATGTGGTTTCTAGTGATGAATATGGTGAACATGGGGGAGCTCCAATTCTTCGCATTGATAAAGCTTTCAGATTGTGTGTAGACTAGTCCAATGGACAAGGGGAAGCTCAAGTTCCTCTTTTAATATTGGTGCCCCTTCTTCTCGGCATAGGAAAGATTAATCCAAGGTATGCTATTTTTAATTTGACCTTCAACCATATTTCTATTGTTCATTCTTTTTTAATAAAATTGGTTAGTGAATTTTAATAAATCCACTCAAGTTTTCTCTAGCATTTCTCTATAAAAGTTATGCTATATTGTCCATTTGACAAGGAAGTTTGTCAGTTGAATCCTTGCCAGTGTTATGGTTTTATATTGCAGAATTTTTATCCTCTTATTCAGATTTGGTTTAACCTATTGAACCCATGGTTGCCATGTAGAGGTTACTAAAGATAGATTAAGTGGTTTCTAAGAAATTAGAGCATATGTTGTTACAACTAGTAGCTTTTCCTCGAGGGTTTGAAATAGTTCTGGATATACTTCTGTGCATGATTGACTGATTTTATTTCATGGAACTTTTGTTCTTTTCATTCATTAATTTCAGCAAAGGTTTTTATCCATGATTTTATAAGTAGTCATAGAAAATCTGGTAATGCACTAATTTGGTCTTATCCCTTAAACATTTATTGCCTCAAAATTTTTTAGATAGAATTTTTGTTTGCTCTTCATGATTCAATTTTGTAAAAGTGGAAGAACATGTGGAGGAAATGCTCCATGTCCATTTTTGTAAATTGTTTATCCACCCAGTCCATTACAGGTTTTAAAAATACATAAATGATTTTTATGCTTTGGCTAAACTAATTTTTTTGATAATGATAGTTTTTTTGGACTTGTACTTCTTTGCAGGTTTGGCTCCACTAGAGGTGGTTCAATAGTTCACTGACCATCCAATCAACATATGTCCCTCCAAATGGGTGCACTAAATTAATTTGACTTGTGTGCTGCAATTTAATGGATGCACTAAATTAGCCCAACTTTATGCATTTGAAGACTTGAACTCGCTTCCTGCATTCATTCAAAGATTAATTTTTTTTAGAAATATCAATCAACTATTGCAAAATGTGAAAGAGTTGAAAACATGCATAAATATTTTAAAATAATGAAATGATTTGTGACAAACCATAATAGTAGTTGAAAAATAGAAGTAACATAGCATGAAATGGCATTGGATATTCATAAAGACAGTGAGCTAAAGAACAGAGATAAACAAATCCAATTCATAAGTAGTAAAAAAACATGTTTAGATCAGTGGTTATAAGAGACACAGAGGACATTGTTGGTCTATATTAGTTTTCTAGTTTGTTCAGTGGTCTCAATGTGATTGCAACCAATATCTATAACAATATGTATGTGTGTACAAAGACTTGAGTTTGACATGTTTTTTAGTTTTCACTAATGATCAAGGTGGCATATCTATTCTCTGGCATGAAAACAATAGTATGGGATACATGAATGGTACAATACATACAAGTATGGCTTGCATTCCTATTATTGTTTTGTTTAGAGTTGTTGGATTGTATATTAAATATTTGAAGGTTGGTATTCTCACTAACCATAAATCACTTTCTATTTGCAGGGGCGAGTCCAAACTCTAAGTGTTGGTTAGAAGCAAATAATTGATATGGTGGGTGCATTGGTAGAAGCAAGTAGGGTGCTAATTTTGGAAAAGTTAACACCATTCTTAGATGAAAGTGATCAGGTACATTTGAAATCAATCTTCTCATTTATGTAAAATACTCTCTTGAATTACAAGTCATAGAACATTCAACTCTTAACTCAAATAGGGAAGATGATAAAATGGCTCTTGAATTTGATCCTGATGGTCTGTATGCCTCATTTCTACTTTAAGTTGAAATGGAAGATGCAGTAGTAGGCAATGTTTGTGGTATTCTTATTTCCTTACTTTTGTCTCAATCATTTGAATTTCTAGGTACATGAACCATTGGTGTTATTAGTAAGATAGATCAAGCAACCTCTGACTAGAAAAGCCTTGCTACTATTCAAGCACTGTTAAGAGTCAATTACATAATATTTGAAATAAACTTGACAAATGTGATCATAAATTATGTAGGTTGGAGGGTAGATCACAAGTTGTTGAAGATGAGTTAGTAAGGCTTGGCGAGAAATTGGTTCAAACTGCTGAAGGAACTTGGGCTATTACATTGGAACTATGTCGAGAATTTGAAGACAAATTTCTTCAACACATTGCCACATGAGAGGTATATGAATGTTCAAATTAGAAAGATTAACTCTTAGAATTTTCTTGCCCTTTATAATTACTACTATAGATGTGAATTTAATCCCATGCCATTAGTGATGGTTTGAAATTTGATATAATGATTTAGATTATATTTGTATCCTTTTTTAAATTTCTCTAAGGTAGTATAAAAATACAAAGTCTTTGCCCTTCTAACAAACCTAGTCAATGGAGAATCATAAATTCTTTTAAAGACACATAATTCATTTTTTGTGTGGTTATCATAAACCTTTTTGTTTTCTTTTAAGTTTTTTATTGTTGGCTTCATATTGCTTATCTTCAATCATATTGTTTTCTTTTTGTGTTCTATTCTTTTGGTTACTTTGTTCTTTATAGTTACCTTTAAGTAAGTTTTCTTGGTTATTGCCAAAATGAAGGGAAGAATTGGATTTGGTAATGTAGATCCAAAGTACTTTTGATTATTATCATGCAAGTGTATATTCTTAGTTGAGATCTATTGGTCATAGGTGCACTAAGATTATTTTGTGCATGATTAGTAACTACAACTATGCTACTTTATTCCTATTTGCAATTGATTGTTTCCTACTATACATTAAAACAATTCCTGCATCATATTTCTCATTTTATTGATTTGATTGCAAATTTGAGAGCACCAGTTAATATCAGGAAAATTTATAATGCAGATCTTTGTTAATATTTAAGTCTATTATGTGTTAATTTCTTGTGATTGTAAAGGCTTTTGGTCTTTTTCAAAAGTTCCCCCAAGGATACATATATTGTTCTGTAATTGGAACCAACTTTTTAATCAAAAAGTGTAAAAATAAGATAGATTGACTATTTCCAGTGGCTTAATATATTTGGGTATTTATACATTGTGTAAATTGTGTATGAAGCATTTATTTTTCCTGATTATCTAGCATGCACCATATTACTTCTTAATAATTTAATGACTTTTGCTAAGTTTGTTGGTAATTGGTACTAAATGAACGTTTCATCTTATAGGAATGTATTATCGAGAAGGTATCAGATGATGGGACTTCTAATTCTCCAACTCTAGCTAAATCAAGTTGTAAAGACTCAAAAAAGGCAAATGGAAGTCTTGCATTCAAAATCACCAACAAATAGAGATTAATAATGACAAATACCAATTAATTACACAAATAATAGTATTGCAGCTAGCTGATCAACTTCAGCAATATGGAATTGAATACATTCATGAATCTCTAATTTTATCATAGTCAACATAAAGCTTTAACAATAATTAGCTACAAGTTCAACAACATTACATAGTTTGCATACCAAGAAATCATTGTGCTATCAGTGTCATGGTCCTTAGAATATATCAACAACAAGTGTACTCCTAATGCTACAAAACACTCTTAGTTGTTGCTATGGTTCACTCTATGCTGGCATGATGGACCACAGTCACCTCCAAACTCATACGATTCAATTTCAATGTGTTCTATGACAGTCAGTTTTAAGACTGTTACGATCAGTTTTAAGACTGTTATAGTCATTTTTTAGATAGTTAGTAGGTTATAGTCAGGTTTTTGGGGAGTTATAAGTCTATATTAGTGAAGATCCATGAGTTTGGATTGATGTGGATTTGGATGTGTAATGAATCAGTAATATAACAATTCCAATCAATAAACAATATTTTCTCTTCACACTATGAATCTTTGTCTTGTGGGTACAGTCCTCATAACAGGGAATTCATATGCTTGGATAAAATGTGATTTTTTTTGGATGATAATTTAAGATCATTTTCTTGGGTGAATTTTACCTTTCCATGCATTTATTTCAATTTTTTACCACTAATAAGACCAGGGAGTTAATTGGTGTCCTTGACTGTTCCTGATGTGGAGTCACAGTTAGCATTTAGGAGTTGAAACCTTCACAATGAAGTCACTCTCCCACCCCTGTGGCTACTATGATTGGTGGGAGAGGTATAATGGTGTATTATATCCTTGCACATAATGGTTTTAATGCATGGATAGGTGAAATGAGTTTGGGAAAACCACAAAATGGTGGTAGGTTGTTGATTCAAGGGTGCCTGGTTTGACACCAATCATTAATGTGAACAATTACTCTTAAGGATGGATATGTTTTGTGATGAATCTAGTGTTTCAAGGTCCATAGGGATGTGTTATATCCATTGGGGGGATCTAGAGAGATTTGCAAGTGTCCTTGTGAACAAGCCCTAGCCTAGGGACCCTAGAAGGGAGGGTTTGATGCCTAGAAGAATAGGTGCGTGATGGTGCCTAAAAATATTTATAATCCTTAGTTTTTTCCCATTTACTAAGAACTTTTCAAGGTTAGGAGTCAAGGGAGAAATTCCTTGTATAGGTTTCTTTGTAAATGGGTGCAAATTAGGCCTATTTGGTTGTTGCAAAGGTAGTGGATCTAGTACCTGGTCCAAAGTAACATACCATGGGTTTGGGATATGTTTAGTAGAATTGTAAAGGGTGTCTATAACTATCAAGGGTTTCCTTAATTGTTTGGAAAGTTTGTGAGTTAAAGGCAGATTACTGACTGGACAGGGCTACAAGGAGATTATGCTCTTAGAGTGAGTTGCATTGCAAATCTCTCAACCAGACTTGGAGGGCTGGTGGAACATGGTACATTGGCCATTTTATGATGTTATAAGGTGGTAGAACAAGGGTGGAAGCTTTTATTGAAGATTGGACTAGTTGGAGGCTCTAGGTGCATGGCAATGGTCTAGAAAGTGAATTTTTGGATTAAGGATTGGATTAGTCTAAAGATGGGTACTTAGTCTAGTTACAGTCATTAGGAAGAGTTTTAATCTCTAAATTTTTCTCCTTTATTCATGAAATTGCATGCAGGTTGCTACTCTATTTTTTTGCCATTTTATTGCCTCTTAGATCAAAAATTTACATTTTCTTTCATGTATAGAATGTGCTTCTCAGTGCGATGGAACCTGCGATTCTTCCTCTTTACATGACAATCACAAAATTTTCCTCATAATAGCCTTTGACATACTTTATTTTGAATGATGCTCATAACCATTTACTATCATAACCCTTGAACTATAGATGGAAAAACTTGAAATCATGTTTAATGGAAAGTACTAGTATACATGGTATGCTTATTCTTTAAAGGGTGCTAGCTCAATGGAAGAGCACCTACTTTACAAGTAGGAGGATGGTGGTTCAATTCCATTGTGCCCTAATATGACTAAATAAATGACTAAATAAATGACTAAATATATGACTAAATAAATGATTAAATAAATGACTAAATCAATGACCAAATCAATGACCAAATCAATGACCAAATAAATGACCAAATCAATGACCAAATCAATGACCAAATAAATGACTAAATCAATGACCAAATCAATGACCAAATCAATGACCAAATAAACAACCAAATAAATGACCAAATAAATGACTAAATAAATGACCAAATCAATGACTAAAATAGTTTAGTCATAAATTTGGTCATGAGATAAATGATCGTCAATAAACTACTACTGGTCACGTGACCAAAATTAGTCATTTATCTATAATGTTTAGTAGTTTAGTTAGTAATATATTGTTGTTTTTGTACTAGTGGTATTTAGGTTGTTGAACACCTTTCACAAAAATAATTAGTTTATTTTGAGGTTGAAGGGTATGCTGATGAAGATGAACAACAACCTTAGGATTTTTACTATGAAAAATATTGACATTATTTTTTTGGGTAGTCTCTTTCTTCTCAAAGGTTTTGTTTATAATAGGGAGAGCATCAAGGGTATCATCCTCTTTCTTCAATGTATTCTCATCATGTAGGAAAGATTTAGAAGAGGGATAAACACAACCCATTAATGCTTCATCAATAGAAGGAATATTAGAAGTAATATTGGTTATACTATTCTCCTCTACCACAATATCATCTTGTTGATAGAAGCTCTTTCATAGGGGAGAGAATAATCAACATTTTTGTCTCATGTTTCATCCCAAATAGGGAGACCATAAAGAATAGAAGAATCTTTATGAAAAAATACAAATTTAGGAGAGAGGTAATCATAACTATCTAAGGCTTCATCACTAAAGGGGGAGTCATTGAAATAAATAGAAGGTGAAGTATCGACATCCTTAACCAATGTATCCTCATAGATAAGGATTATATTAGGAGAAGAGTTAACATCAATCCTCAACTCTTCTCCCCAAAGATGGAGATCATTGAGAGAAAGATTACAATTATGTTCTTGCTCTAATATATCCTTATAAGGTGATATAAGAGAAGACAAAAAAAATCACATTTATTAAATTAACTATTTTTAGTGGTAACATAATGAAAAGGAAAGTTTATAGGAGGATGTTGTTTTATCTCAAAAGTGATGGAATGGTTTTATGATAATGCCTTAAGCAATTTTAGCAACATGAGAAGAAAGAAAGAAATGCATACAAATCAATGAAAGGTAACAACTATTCATGAAATGAAAGGTTTATTTTTGTACTTTTATATTTTATAAATGTGAATGCAAGATGTATCAAATATTTGATAGTAACAATGCATACAAATTAGATCAAAATTATGATGTATCTAAATGCATACAAATGATATCTAACAACCAAAATTAAAAGGTGAAATGTTATAAGTCAGGTTCACAAAAATGTATAATATAAAATAGAGATCATATAAAAGGGCTATGTTCCTTAATTCATAAGATACATTGGAATACAAAACCACCCCAAGATAAGTATGATCAACACCACTTGGGAGATGACAATGCAATAAATATGATTGAAGGATTTTATTTCCTTTAGAATTGAAATGACACAAATGATATTTTTATGAAAAAGAATAAATAATCACATATTTGATTTAATCTAATTGAGAAAACTAATGTGAAAGAGGATGGAAAAGAATTTGAATGCACCTAGAAATGGAACCAAACAATTGAACTTTAAGACCCAAATTTATGACTATCGGAATGTTAGAATGAGTTGTAACTACAAATCCAAGACTTAAAAACTATGATTTAACTCTTTACAAAATTTGAGCTAAAAATGGTAGGGGCAAGTCAAGTTTCTAGGTACAAGTTGGCAATGGCAACATATACTAGGTACTTTTTGACAAAATTTTCACAGATCCTATAATTTCTCTTATACTTCCCATATTTGAAATCGCAGCTCCGCAAGTTGTTCTTGCACACAAAAAATAGTTAAGAAGTTGGGAAAATGGGTTTTCCTTGGTCAAACCCTTATTTAGGAATCAACCTTGAAATTGAATTGAAATTGCATAAGGAAATATGAAATAGAAGATAGATTTGAAATATAAATCACCTTATACCTTGACGATGTAATGCCTCTTTGAATGTGATCACAAGTGTTGATGCAATACCTTAAACTCTACACAAACCCAAAAGAAAATCATGAAATATAAGCCTTGGATGATGAATGTTATAGTTTTCCACAATGCTTGATGGAGAGGAAGAAGAATGCTTTGAATATATTGAGGATTATCTTGATTCTTTGATTGCTTGGTTGGATCTCTGCTCCTTCTTTTCTCTTTTTCTTTTTGTGAAAGAATGGAGAAGTAGGGCCTTTATATAGAAATTTCAAAGTGAAACCACCTTTAGGATAACTTAGAAAAATGATAATGACCTAAGGAGCTATCTTTGGGTAGTGTGAGACCATAAAATGCCAACCTTACAATTTCAAGTAAAAATGTCAGAGACATGTTGCCAATGGAGACATGTACCCAAAAAACCACCATGTACCTAGTAAGATTCAATGAAATTTTACGGGGAGAAAGATGACAGTCTCAAGACCCCAAAAGATAAATCATGCAAATATATGAGATCATTAGATGTGGAAGTCATGCCTCAAACTTTAAAATGGGGTAAGACCCATCATAGAGTGAGGAGATGAAATAAATTGGTAAAATCATTTAAGAGAGGATTCATAATATTAATTTAAATAAAGGTCTAATGAGCCTTATAAGAATGTGAAATCAATGTGGGAAACCATATACCCTAAAATGGGGCTAAAAATGAGCACTTTATAAGGGTGATTAATTTTTAGGATGATAGAAATTGATAAAATATTTTACAAAGTAGATCTCATAACTATCTTTAACTCCTTACAATATTATAATCAATCAACTTTGCAATAAAATATATGTCATTTCTTAAAGTTGATAGGAGAATGATTGTTGTGTTTGAGTTCCTGGAAACATCCTATAATGGCACAAATTTGCACCCCCCAGTGTAATTCTCCATTTCACAAAGCCTCTACCTTAGCTTAAGACATAAAAATCCATGTCACTCTTGGTGCCTACATATTTATCCCTATCGCCACCTGTTGAATGTTTTGGCCACATAGCTTGGTCTGCATAGGATACATGTGTAGCACTGAGATGTCTATGTGATGTAAACTCATCCAAAAATTTATAGATGTGTAGAGTACCATTCCAGTATTACAAATTTCCACCCTATAGTTATAATGCCCAAATTTATTGGCCAGTGACATGAATATTCAAAGTCTTGCTTTATAATCCTATTTTTGGGCCTTCATTGGGTTTTCTTGATATTTTAACCACTCTTCTCCACATATTCTAAATATTTTCTTCATCTCTAGATCTTTAAACAATTTTTTCATACACGGAGGCTCTCATCTCATCCCAGACTTGGAATTCATTGACTATTATAGCCTTCATCTTGCAGAGTTTCACTTTTTGTGGTGAAGGGGGGTTATTTACACTATTTATTTTCTATCTTTGATAGAATAAAATATTTATCTATCAACATATTTAAATACTATCATTTTTATTTTTATATTTGTGATTATCTATCACTGTTATCATGTCTAGTTGGTTTTTATAAAGGTGGAAACACAAATAGGGATCTAATTGAGGAAAGTCTCAAAATAGCCACCCAACATTTTCCTTCCATTTTTGTGTGTAGGTTTGTGGACATACAAGTGCTTGGATGGAGATTTCATCAACTTTGTGGTGATTGTAAGAGTATTTATTCATCCTCTTGTGTTTTTATTAGTATAATTGTATTCCATTCCATCTAGTTTTTATCTTTAATCTTTTATCTTTTATCTTAGTCACACTCTATTTATTTTAGTTTATCTTTTGGCTTTTCGTCATTGTCCTCTATACTTTGTGTAGGACTAACATGTGTCATGCATATGTCTCATACCCATGTTGTCATCCTTGACTCACACATGCATTCAAGGAAGTGAGCTCATAGAGATCAGTGTTTGTTCTTCATAATTATCTTTTTCATTCTTGGTAGTCAAAACATTTTTATCTTTAAGTGTTTTCAAGTTATTCACATTTTATCAATATTAAACACTTAATTTATTTACATCTAAATCTTTAATTTTTAATTTCATAAAACTATCTATATCATATTTAACATCTAGATACCCTAGCTCACCATCACATTAGTAAAGTGAGGTGGTGCAAAGAAAGGTGTATCCTTAAGGACTTTGACTAGTCTTAAGGTCGGTATACTTTTTCCTTCTCCACATTTTGGTGAACCTAACGTGAATTTTACATTTTTAAAGATTTTTTTTCTAGAAGTTGTGAACTCCTATGAGCTTTACAACCTAGACCACCTCAAGATATATTGTGTGAAGGTCTGTGAGATGTAGCATTCATACTAATCACTATAGTCATGCTAGGATAGGTCCTATGTTTGTTGAGAATATAGATCCCTGTGATATGAGTGGATCCCAATTATTCATAGGACTAATACTATAGCTTAATACTTCTCTAGAGGTAGGGTCCCAACATTCTATGCCAACAATCTCTCCTCTGGAGTCCCCTCCTTTTTTAGATAATGAATAAGATCCTACTATTTAGTTTGATAAGACCTAATCTCTGAAGGAGAACCTAAGGCAATTTGATAAGTTTCATAAAAAATGGGGGGCCCATAGTGAGGCTAGAGATGTTGTTGATCATCTTTAAGAGAACTATTAATATAAAATAAAGAAGGCCTCAAAGTGTTCTTAATATTAGGAATGATGGTGGATGGTAATGTATCTCTTCCTCCTCCTGAATCCCAGGGAAAATAATCGAGCCTTATAGGGGAAAAATTTAGTGTCACAATACCTAGGGTATTAGTACACATGGTATGATCTACACATAATACTAATCCTTTGAGTAGAAGTGTTATCCCTAGTATTAGTGTGAGAAAAAACCCCATGGGATACAATTCACGTAATACTAGTGTAAAACCAAGACATATAGGTGGTGGAAAATGATAGGTCACTAGTGGATCCTCTGCTCCCCATAGTGGTGGAGTTAATCCACCTCCACCTTCTTCATCCCATAACCTTGTTTTGAAAACTATAGTGTAAAATATGGGGGGGAGGGGTAGATACAACAACAATTGGCCATCCTATTGACTGTGACTAATGAAATGACTTTTACTCCCTACTACCATCATATCCCATTAAACATGAAAGTGTTGAGAACAACACTACCACAGAGGGTTGAGTCCATGAAGTTTGATAGGTATAGTGGTAATGGGGATTGACATCTCTAGATTGAATCTTTCCTAACAAAGTGTGGAAATTATCACAACTTGGGCTATTTGTAGCTTAAACTATTCTCTCCATCTCTCAAGGGAACCAACATGGAATGGTATATCTCTCTCCAAGACCTTACTATCAACACTTTTGATCACTTGATGGATGCTATCCTTACTACATGCAATGAAAATATGGACCTATTTTCTGCAAATACAAAGCACAAAAACACCAAACAATCACATTAGATGTTAGTCATTTAAAATGCAATAAAATAAGTAACTTTCACTACAACCTCCAATGAGCTAAAACAAGGGCACCCAAAGCCTTGTTTGATTTTCTCTTTGAGATTATTATGGGTATGCTCTCCCAACACATATGAAATACAATATTAATGCAAAACTATGGGATGCAAGCTAGATGATCGTGAAGGAGTTGAGAACAAGTATGAGGAACTTGCCCCAAGATTCACAAATGATAAAGATTGAAATGATGTAAGATTGATTTAAGACTATGATAAAGCAAATAAGATTAAGATCTAAGAACAAGATTAAATTTAAATGAAGAAAAGAACTAGAATGATTAAGAATGCTACAAGATGCATAAGCTAAGAGATTAAGAAGAAAAAGAACCTAGACCTAAAATGAGGAGTGAGGCCTCCTTTTATAGAAAATGAAAATAATTGGATGATGGAGAATAAGAGGCAAAAGAATGGATGGTCAAGATTAGGAGGCAAAAGATGAGTGGCTAAGATGAAGAGGCAAAAATAAATGAGTGGCTAGGATTAAGAGGCAAAAAGATGTTAGGTAGAGTTTGAAAAAGGTGAAGTGGCAAAAGATGAAAAAGTTAAACTTCACTTTTAGAGGGAAAGATGAATTTCAAAATGATTGGTGGAGAAAAAAGATGGAGAGGTGGCTGCCTTGGAAAAGGTGATTGTGCACATAATTCGAGGTAATCCACCTTTTAATCAAGATTACAGGAATATTAGAAACAAGTAAGCATAGGAAAAAAGGAAAAGGAATTAAATTAAAATAAATTTAATTTAATCATGGTTTAGAAGAGCTTTATGTTAGTGGAGGAATAAAATAAATAAAATTTATTTTATAGAGGGAAATGGAGGGATAATATATTAAATTGAATTTAATATATTATAGTATTTAAATAAAATTTAAATACAAAGGGAAAATGAATTTATTTAATTAAAGTAAATTTAATTAAATAAATAGAAGAATATAACAATTATAGTCAATTAATAAAATTAACCATAATGTTACGGGCAAATATTAATAAAAATTAACATTAGTGTGAATGGACAATTTTAGGTGTCTACATTTTGCCCCTCTTTGATGTGGCGTCGAAATAAGCATCGTGTCAAAGAAGAAGAAAACAAGATGCCCCAGGGGTTGCACCTAAGCGATGATAGGAAGAGGATGAGGATGGTGCCCCCTTGAGAAAATTGAGCAAAAAATTAATTTTGACAATTTTCTTGTAAAGGAAGGGTGAGGATAGAGGAAGTGAATAAAAGAAGGCCTCCAATGCAAAATGAATCTAAATGCAAACTAGCATTGTGTCAACATGGGAGAGCATATCCAATTTTGATATTGTACTTGACATTATGCACCAAGGTATGAGGAACCAAGATGGCCATGTGCCAAGTACATGATAAAAATGGCCAAATACAACTATATGTCTTATGACGCCATGATATGGAAGACCATGATGCCCTTGTGACAATAGGATGAAAATACCATGATAGATGCAACAAATACTAATACATACAAGAAATAGGAAAGCATTCAAAACAAACCAAAAGAAAACCAACATATTGCCCTTAGTAAAATTTAGAACCAATTGATTGACTAATTGATTGAGTGATTGGGTGATTGCGAGGGAAGGGCCTCAAGGATTGGGAAGGATACATCCCATGATGATGATTGGATTTGAAATTGATCAATTGATTATTAGATTATTTGGTTTAAGATGATGACTTGATTAAAGATTAATGTGATAGATTGCAAGATTGGATTGCATGGATTAGTATTGATTGCACTTGATTGGACTGACTTAGGATCTTTTGGATTATTGGGATTTTTTTATTTTTTTTATTTTTTTCAAGATCATATATCAAATTTCTTTTTGATTTTTTTTTCAGGATCATTTTATATTATTTTTGGATTTTTAAAATTTATTTGGATGAAAAGATTGGATAGAATGGGATTGGAAGGAAAGATGATCAGATAAGATGAGATTGAAAAGAATGGAAGAGGAATAAATGAATTAGATTAGAAGATAAATAGATTTGATACAAAATATGGTTTGAATAAGATGAAAGAATGATTAATGGATTGGATAGGATGTGATAGAGAAAATGATAAGTGGATTGGGACCAATGACAAGGGATAACCAAGAAATGATATTGGATACAAGGATGGAGAGATTTTGGTTAGATGGAAGGGAGGGATTGAATAAGAGATAGATGAAATGAATGTATCAGTAAGGGTAGTATATGGAAGACTATAGGATGGGGGTATAGGGATGGGGATCCATGAACTATGTGGAAAAGGAGTTAAATGCCCCGCACTAGAAGGAGGAGAATGAAGTATGGAAATATGGAGGATAAAAATGTATAGGATGGAAGGATGGTGATAGGAGATGGGGAGGGAAGTGATATGGTAAGGAGGATGAAGGATGGAAAGATGGTTGATAATACGAAAATGATATTTATGGAGGAAGTGAAGGCTTGTATTGTCCAAAGCATGCATGGATATGTTCTTTGTATTTTAGTACCTCTATTTTTTTATGAAGGAAAAGGGTATGAAAGTGGAAGGTGGATGGATAAGGAATATGATATGGAGGGTATGAAGAGGATAGGGGATAATGATATGGGGGATATAGATGGAATTGGATAATAGATAATGGAAGGAAGAAATGTATAGGATAATCAAGATCAAGGACATGGGAAGGCATATGACTCAAAGAGTATTATGAATGATGGAATAAGGGAATGAATATGACAAGGACTATGATATGGAGGATAGGGATGTCAACATAAAATATGTGAAAATGGAAGGAATTATGAAGGAAAATGGATGGGTAAGGATTAAGGATTATGAAAGGTACATATGGATAGAAGGGATGCATAGGATAGTCAAGATCAAAGATGGGAAAGGAAATGACAATGAACTTAGATAGGAAAATGGATGTTGGATAGGGAATGTGGATGATATCATGTAATGGATGGAGCTTTCCCAAGTATAGAGTGCAAGGGGAGGTTGATAAATGAATGGAAAAGATATGATAGGGATAGAAAGTAGAGGATATGAAAGATGTTATGGATGGATAGTGAGAAGGAATTTCCTCCAATTATGAAGAGAAATAGGATGGAGGGATTACACATGATGCCTTTTTGCCATGTTTTCATCATGGTACTTGCCCAAGGCGCCTGATTAACAAGTTTTCACCATTGGACAAAAAAAAATTTCTCCTTTTTTTTGACTTTTTTTTGGTGGAATTTGAGCTTGATGCTCTTTGGATAATGTTCCTTTAGAAAGATATGCTATGATTGGCCAAGGCCACTGAAAGGTAATCTCAAAGATGTTGATAATGGTGATGGTAGGGGAAAGATATGGAGGATAAGGTAGATGATGGCTAAGGATTTATGCGTAAGATGGGATAAGAGGAATGGGAGGATATGATATGGAAGGATAGGGAGTAGATATAGGATCTAGATATTGGATAGGGTATTGAAAGGTAAGTGTGGGAGTAGGTGGAAATTGTGGCAAGATCAACATCGACACACACCTTGAAGGGTAGTGAACAACTAAAGGGAGAATGAATTAGCTATCTTGAAATGTTGGTGTAGGAAGTGATGTGGATTTTGGGACACAAGGACCCAAAATAGATGGAGGAGAGGATGGAAGATATTTGGAAGAATACAGAGTGGAAGTATTTAGAATCTTGAATGTCAACTTTGATTTTTATTTTATATTCCAATCCTTTAAGAGAGACTTGGGAATCCACATAGCTTTTGATTTTTCTTTACATTTTGAATAGAGGTAATTTGGAATCACCTCTATATGTGTAAGTGTGTGGATAAATGTGTGGAGAAATATGAGATTCACTCCTAAATCCAAATTCCCAAAGGAGAGATCCAATTTGATCAACCAAAAGGTTAATGCACAATCAAATCAATCTATGAAGAATATGAAAGAGAGAGAGAGAGTCCAATGTTTCCCTATAAAGGAATTATGCTTGAAATATGAAATAATTGATATACAAATACTAACCTCAAATTAGGGTAGATCTAGCAAATTATGATGTCTGTGTGTATTTTCAAGAAATTCTACAACTTGTTCTGGACTGGAAATGCCGAGACAGAGAAAACCTAGAAATCTTTCTCCAAGATGAGCTCAGATCGACTTTGACCCTCATAAAAGGTCAAATACTACATTCTTTATTTGAAGGCCGATTCTGATTCTATTCGCAGATCTCAGAAGTTCACCAAAAAGGGTATCCAAATTCGCTCTCAGATCCGAAATCTCGCACCTGTACCTACAAGAAAATGGGGGTTTTTGTTGTATGGGGGGTTTTCCTTGGTCGAACCCTAGTTTAGGAATTAACCTTGAAATTGAATTGAAATATAGTGTGCATAAACAAAGTAATTGAAACAAATCACCTCGCTTATGTTGAAGTCCTTGAAGAGGATTCGAATCCTCAAATCCACAAGTAGGAATGCTTCAATGGATGTAGAATGAATGTAGGATGTCTCCAATCAATGGCATTTGATCTTCAACACCAATCTTGACTTGATCTTTGCATATGAGAAGGCTTGAATGAATGTAGAAGGATGGATCATCAAAGGGGGCTCCAAAGAGATTGAATCCTTCAATAGCTAACAATGGATCTCCTTGATGGATGAATGCTTGAACACTTGAATGCTTGAATTCACTTTCTTTCACTTGAGAGCTCGCTCATGAAATTGCTTGAGATGTGATTTGGATGTTCTCACAAAACTTGATTGAGAGATGGCCAAAGAAGATGATTGAAATGAGAGAGGAAGGCCTCCTTTTATAGTGAACTAGGGCACAATCCTCTAGAGGGACCACCTTGGAGAATTAAATCCTAATTAGGTCCTAACCTTTAGAAAATATACTTAGATTAAATGTAATTAGAGGATTTACCATCCTGAAACCCGAAATGGCCAACCCGGAGGCGGGAAAACAAATATCCCGAAAGCCCGATGCCCGGAAATCAAGGATTCTAGAAATTTGAAGGGGGAAAAATCAAGGTTGGGACTGACCTAGTCAGGTATGAACTTGATCCTAACCTAGTCAGGTTAGAGCTTGATCCTGACCTAGTTAGGATCAACCTCGAATTTGACACTGGGCTCAGATTCAGTTAGAACCAGGATAGGAGGTCCCGGGGATGCCCAGAGACCTATAAATGATATCAGACAGGGACATAATGCTAGGTATAAGCATAAAATCCTATGATAATTGTGATGAAAGCTAGGAGGACCTATTTCTAAGTCCTACCTAGAAAATAGAGCCACAGAAGAGATAAATTTAGGAGAATCCTTGAGATTCTATCCCTAATTTCACCTAGAATGAAGAAATCAAGTGCAGGAAAGAAGTGGAAAGTGAGGAGAAATCCAAATACATGCAAAGACCTGATCAAGATGCTTAACATGAACCCAGACCACTTACTTGGAGGGCTAAATGCTCTTATCATGGAAGTGCTTCCATTTTAAGACGATACACCTTTATATATTTTTTACTGTAATTCTTCCATGATGGATTTAACAACCCATATTTTCTTTGATTTTATTTTGTGCTTGGAGGACCCTTGTCGTCTCTTGATTATTTCCCTTTTCTTTTTAGTCACATTTTGATTAGATAGGAAATGGTGATCTTTATATGTAAGTGGATTCTTGTATTTTTTATTTTTATGTTGTGCATCCAAATTGCTTCCAAAAGACTTAGGAATTATGGTTGAATGAGGCTCATGTAATGGGTTTCAATGGATGGATGGAAATAGATCTCTCAAGGATGCATGTCTTTGTTGATCTTGAGGTATGGTGGAAGAAATAAATGATGAGCTAGGAGTGAGAGACATAGTGGATGGAGGAACATAAGGACCTAAAATGGATGGAAGGGATTAAGGGTTTAGCATTGGGATATAAGGGACCAAAATGGATGGACGGGATGAAGGATTTCTTTTAGGGATATAGGGGCCCAAGATGGATTTGGAAGATAATGAAGGAATATGTTTATGCTTAAATGGAGGTATATAAGGTGTAGGATGGATATGAGCATATGTAGAGTGAGCGATATCACCAAGGCCATCAAGTGTAGGGTTTCCTTGGTCCTTGAGAGGATCCTTAATAGGAATAATAGGATCTTGAGGAGGAATAGGATCTCATGAAGGATTAGGATCTTGTGATGGAGGATCAAGGAGAGTTGGATCTTGTGGAGGATTAGGATCATAAGGGGAATTAGGGGGAATAATGGGATCTTGAGAGGGATTGGAATCATGACATGAAGATGAAGGGGTACTTTTATCTTATCTTTGGGGAGGATTATGTGGTGGAGTGGAAGGGATGGTAGGATCTTGAGATGGAAGGCTATCATGGAATGGAGTGGAGGGAATCCCTTGATCTTGATTATGAATGGAATCATGAGGTGGATCAAGAGGGATAGGTGGATTTTGTAAAATAAGGGGATTAAGGAGTGGAGGAATGCTTGGATCTAGAGGATGAGAGGAATATTTGTTAGAATGATTTGGAACAATGTCTTGACATATTTGGACTTGTGAGGATGATGTGATGGAGGGGTTAGGATCTTCAACTTCAATCTCTCCTTTGTCAATAAGGTCTTGGAAAAAAAATTTAAACTTTAAGCACTTCTTGATATCATGACCCTTGATGCGATGATAATCACAATATTCATTTTCCTTATACCAAGTAGGTTTGGGTTGAATCTCATCAAAGGGAATAGTATTTGGAAAAACCATCATGTTTTGGTCAACAAGGAGGTGGAATATGACATCAAGAGGGTTCGCAAGGGGAGTGCATTGTCTAGCTTTTCTTGATTGTGAAGCTTTGGTATAGGAATGATGTGGGTTTAGGAGTATTAGGATTGTATGGAGGTTGAAAATTATGTGGATGATTGGGTTTTGATGGTGGATGAGGATTATGGATTTGGAAAAATTGAGGAGGACACATATCTTCAAAGGTTTTCTTTTGATGTTCATTTTGCAAGCTTAGAATGGTATTTCTAAGTTCTTCAATCTCTTGGGAAACATTGGGTATGTTAGAGCCATGATGGGGGTCATGGAAGGAATTATGTGTGGATGAAGGATAATGAGGTGGATTTCCCTTTTCAAAGGTAGAGGAAGGATAAGGAATGTGATATGGATTGGGATTGGATATGACTTGAGGATTGGGATTTGGTATTTGAAAGTCCTCAATCATTTTGTGAAACCAATCCATATTCATGATTGTATCATTGTAAAATGGAAGAACTTCCATTTAGGACTGGTTTAGCCCTCCGAGTAAGTGGATTGGGGTCATATCAAACACCTTGAATAGGTCTTTGACTTGGATCTAACTTTTTCCCCTATCCTGCCCTATTTTCCAATTCTTTTTTACCTATTTCTGGCATCTTGCTCTATGAATTTGAGGTCCTTGACTTTAGGGTCCAGGTCGACCTCGACCCTGACCTAGGGTCCAAATTTAAAAATTTGAAGGTTTCTGGATGTTGGGTTTTAGAAAGATTTATTTTCCCACTTCCAAGACGGTTGTTTTGGGCTTCAAAATGGTAAGCTCTTAAATGATATTTAATTTAGGTCCACTTCTAAGGGTATAGGCTTAATGGGAATTAATTTCTCCTATGTTGACATCTCTAGAAGTTTGTGCCCTAGACTAGTATATAAGGAAGCCTTCTCCTCTCATTTCAATCCATCAAGCATCCATCGAAAGGAATCATCAAGCAAGCAAGATCAAGAAATCTAAGGAGGATCATCAACATCCATTGTTCTTAATTATTTCTAGCTTCCAAGTGTTCAATCATGGTTTTCAAGTCTTCTCAAGAATTCAAGTTCTCCATTGAAGATCAAGGATTCAAGCATTCAAGCCTTTGAAGGGATTTGGTTCAAACATTCAAGATTCATCATTCAAACCCTAGATCTATCCATCATGGTGGTGTGATCTTCCTTCAAGATCCTTTGTTCATCTTCAAGATCTATTCATTCTTCTTTCAAGGTGGATTACAAGCATACAATAAATCATGGAGGTTTTGATTTACATTTATGGTTATTAGTGTTAAGTCCAAGCTTTCATATTAACATACTTGTTTACATTTCAAATACAATTGCATATCTATTGAATATCATAGCTTCATTGTTAGATCTACTTCTACTACTTGCTGGCATTCTCCATTTCAATTCTATTTCAAGGTTAATTCCAAAACCAGGGTTTGACCAAGGCAAACCCCTCATCCAAACAACAAAACCATTTTTATTGCACAAACAAGTGCGAAACAAAGAATTACATAGCAGATTCAGATACCCTTTTCAACAAACTTTTAGGATCCACGAACATAATTTCTGTCAGAGCAGCATAGGTCAAGGTCGACATAAAGGGGTCAAGGTCGACCTTCATTTGGGTTAAGGTCGACCTGGTTCAGAAAAGAAAAAGATTTTTTGGTTTTCTCTATCTCTATGTTTCCATTCCAGATCTAGTTGCAGAATTTCCAGAAACCCAGTACAAACATCAGAAAATAGCAATTTCCAAATCTGCTACATTTCAAGATAAGCGTTTTATTTTATTCTAGTCTTTCTGATTTATTATTTTACTTTATTAGATCCCCTTTCCCTCTTTATCCATAACTATTTGATTCCTTTTCACATTGATCTTCTCCTTTTGGTTAATCAATTGGGATCTCCTTGTCTTGGATTAGGAGGTAATATATGTCCACAACATTTTTCATCACACAAACACCACATTTCTCACATAGATATAAAAATATATATACACACTTTATATATATTTTTATATCTTACATTTTGGTAAACTTGTGATAGACAACTCTTTCTTTTTGGTGTTGGATGCTTTGCCTCCTTTCCTTAAGATTAGCTTAAATTAGTTTTCTTTTATGCTCTTCCATTTCAAAATTCAAAAAAAAAAAAAAAAACTACATATTCTACAAAACACAAAAATATTTCTTACATTTCATTTACTATGAAAATCTTTAAGATGTTTTGGTGTACATCTATTTTCCTTATTATTCTCCTATTAGCATCTCTTTATAGTACTTATGATGTTTATGAGATTATCATCCATTTCATTATGTTTTTCACTCTACATGTTTCACTTTCTTATGCTATTATGAGATTGACTAATACTAGCCTTCCTAATTTCAAAAATTTCATTAAGGATTTATGTGACGGACTTATTACTCTTTTGGATTATGTGAAGAATTTGGTAGATGATACACCATTTCCTAATCTTCCTAATCCTAATCCTATCCTTCCTAATCTAGTTCCTAATCTTCCTAATCCTACTCCTATCCTTCCTAATCCAATTCCTAACATTCCTAATGTTCCCATTTCTCCATCTAATATTCCTAGTTCTTCCCACACTTATGATCAGGCTCAAACTATGGTTCATGATGCATATGTGCAAGAATTCTTGGATTTACCATCCCCTTCTTATCTGATCTAGGATGATATTAAAGGGAAGAGGAAAGAAACTTCTTCTAAACCTATTATTCCACCTTATACAACCTTTTCTCATGATCACCATAAACAATCACTTCTTGTAGAAGCTTTACAAGATATGTACAATACATGATACAATATGATGGCTAAACAAGGTTATAAGGGTTTAGGGCTCAGTGTTAATGAGCATGGTATTAAATATTCGGTTCATCTATCCCCTAAACAAGATATGTGTGGTATTGGTTTTCCGCTATCTCAATTTAAGGTGGTTGATTTTGACCATCATGCTCCTCTTCATGTTCTTCTCCTAAAACCTTCCTTAGATTACCCCGATACTCCTCAAGATGTGGCTAAGAAGGTGTATGTTTAGTTAATGAATTCTAAAAAAGAAATCTTTAAACCTATGCCAAAAGATGCTCTCTCCAAGTACAAATGTCCTTTTCACTATAGTAATACACATTTACTTGTTGATTGTGTGCATTTCAAGATGTATGTTAGAGAAAGAGCTGCTTTAGGAATGATATCTCACTCTCATGAGGTTTTACAATTCCTTCATAATTTGGATACGGGGACTACACCTCATTCTTCTATAATATAGATCTTTTCTCCTCTTTTCTCTTGACTAGGGGGCAAGAGGTATTTCTTCCATTTCTCTAGGATCCATTATGCTCTTAGCATGTTTTTTTTTTTGAGCATAATTGGTTATTCTATCTATATTCTTTTCCTATAGTTTTGTATAATGGTTAATAATCATCCATAGCTCTTTTCTAATATTCATGATATCCTTTCTAAATACATTTGTTTTGAAAAGGTATTCCTTGCTTTCATTCTTGGGGGGCAAGGTTTTCCCTTCTTTCTCTTTGTCTAGGGATGTTCTTTCCTTAGCTTAGTGGTATTTGTTTATTCTGCAACATTATTTCATCATACTGACTGATATTTTTTTGGCTATGGATATCCTTTTATGTGAGAGGTTGTTTTCCTAGGTCATCACCTCTTATTTATTTTGCAAATTATGTTCTTTATAAATTTTTTCCATTTCTTTAGGGTTAGAGTTTGCTTCCTTAGTACCAAGATTCCTCTTCCTCTTGATTGTAGGGGGCTTGTTGATTGAATCTTTGGTCCCTCTTTGCTTTTCTTTGAAAGATGATATTTTATCCAAAGCACTCCTCTATGGTGGGGGTCTTGTTGATAAGATCTATTTCTCTTTGAGGATCCTTTTTCCATAAGTGACATATCTTTTTTCATGATTATCTATGCTCTTTGATGTAAGGGTCAATACCCTTCACTAAGGATATAGTGTACATTGTTTTTAACAGGATATCTCCTTACTTTGTGAAGTAGGTATCCTCTTTCTCTTCCTTATCTTGTCTAGTAGGTAGCCACAATAAGGAGGGGGGAATATATGGGGTCTCTGCCTTATGCTATAGTTTTCAATTTCAAATATGCTAAATCCTCTGAAGGTAACACACATAAGTTGCTAAATCTTAAAGAGACACATATTTTCAATTTCAAATATGTCAAATCCTCAGAAGGTAATGTACATAAGTTGCTAAATCCCGAAGAGACCCATTTTCAATTTCAAAAATGCTAAATCCTCAGAAGGTAATGCACATAAGTTGCTAAATCCTGAAGAGACATGTATTTTATATTTCATAGTGATACAAAAATTTGGATCTATGGGTATTTCAAAAGCCGTCAGAAGATGCATTACAACTAAAAAGTACAATTTATGGGTGAACTATCAAGTTTGGCTACCTTTTGGGCTCTCCCTACTTGGTGATTCATGGTAAGGTGGGCATCTTACTGGGCGAGGTAATCATTCTATTTTCTCTCTCTTTTCACTTTCATGCTAGTAGGATTAGATCATGAAGCTATGCTATTTGTAGTATTTCTCTTGTCTTTCTTATGTAATCATTTATGATTTTATGATAACTTTCCAAATATGATATTAGTATAGGAAGCATTTCTTAGCAAGGTTTCCTTTACTAGTTGATTTGGGTTTGTTTTTGTAATAACCCCTCTTTTTGTGTCTTTTATCTTTGTCTTTATTTTCTCTTTGTTTTCACAACCTTGTGCATGTATGTTGAGTTATAATCCTTGGCTTGAGGGATCATGTCCTCAACTAAGTGATATTCTACCTCATTGTGATCCAATGGAATCTTTCTTCTCCTTTACCAAGAGTTTGCATCAAGTCCATACTCTTGCTAAAGTGGGGGCTAAATGTATCATCAAAAAATGGAAGCACTTCCCTTTAGGACTGGTTTAGCCCTCCAAGTAAGTGGTTTGGGGTCATGTCAAATACCTTGAATAGGTCTTTGATTTAGATCTGGCTTTTTCCCCTATCCTACCCTATTTTACACTTATGTTCTACCCGTTTCTGTCATCCTGCTCTATGAATTTCAAGTCCTTGAATTCAAGATCAAGGTTGACCTTCAAGGTCAAGGTTGACCTTGACCTTGACCTAGGGTCCAAATTTTAAATTCATAAGGTTTCCAGATGTTGGGTTTTGAAAAGATTTATTTTTTCGCTTCTGGGTTGGCTGTTTCGAGCTTCGAAACAATAAAATCTTAAATGATATTTAATTTATGTCCACTTCTAAGGGTATAGGCTTAATGGGAATTTATTTCTCCTATGTTGGCCTCTCTAGGAGTTTGTGCCCTAGACTAGTATATAAGGAAGCCTTCTCCTCTCATTTCAATCCACCAAGCATCCATCAAAAGGAATCATCAAGCAAGCAAGATCAAGAAATCTAAGGAGGATCATCAACATCCATTTTTCTTCATGCTTTCAAGCTTCCAAGTGTTTAATTAATGTTTTCAAGTCTTCTCAAGCATTCAAGTTCTCCATTGAAGATCAAAGATTTAAGCATTCAAGCCTTTGAAGGGATTTGGTTCAAACATTCAAAATTCATCATTCAAACCCTAGATCTATCCATCATGGTGGTGTGATCTTCCTTCAAGATCCTTTGTTCATCTTTAAGATCTATTCATTCTTCTTTCAAGGTGGATTCCAAGCATACAATCATGGAGGTTTTGATTTACAGTTATGGTTATTAGTGTTGATCCCAAACTTTCATACTAATATACTTGTTTACATTTCAAATACAATTGCATGTCTATTGAATATCATAGTTTTATTATTAGATCAACTTACACTACTTTCTAGCATTCTCCATTTCAATTATATTTCAAGGTTAATTCTAAAACTGGGGTTTGACCAAGGAAAACCCCTCATCCAATCAACAAAACCATTTTTCTTGTAGGAATAGGTGTGGAACAATGAATTACAGAGCACATTCAGACACCTTTTTTGAAAAACTTTCAGGATCCATGAACAGAATTTACGCTGGAGCAGTGCAGGTCAAGGTCGACATAAAAGGGTCAAGGTCAACTTTCATTTGGGTTAAGGTTGACCTGGTTTAGAAAAGAAAAAATATTTATGGGTTTTCTCTATCTCTATGTTTCCATTCTAGATCCAGTTACAAAATTTCTAGAAACTCAATAGAGACATAAAAAAACAACAATTTCTAGATCTGCTAGATTTCAAGATAAGTATTTTATTTTATCCTAGTCTTTCTGATTTATTACTTTACTTTATTAGATCCCCCTTCCCTCTTTATCCATAACTAGTTGATTCATTTTCGCATTGATCATCTCCTTTTGGTTAATCAATTGGGATCTCCTTGCCTTGGATTAGGAGGTAATATATGTCCACAACATTTGCCATCACACAAACACCACATTTCTCATAGATATAAAAATATATATACACTTTATATATATTTTTATATCTTACAATGATGTTTGAATTAGAGATTTTGGATTGGATTAGAGGAAGATGATGTAGAAGAAGATTTGAATTAAGAATGAAATATTTGATGATGGATAAAATATGAACTTAGGACTAGAAGAAAGTGTGGATTTTAATTTAAAAGGGTAGGGCCCTAAGGATTTTGATATGATTGAATGATGGATTTGATTGATTTTGATTGGATTTGTGAGGGCAGGGCCTCAAAGTTGGATTTGATTTGATTTGATTTGGATGAAGATTAAAGCCCAAAGATGATGATGGGGCTCCTAATCCAAAAGTAGAAGATTAAAAGATGGTGTGGATAAATATTTGGATTAAGAATAGATGAATTGGAAGGATAGATTAGGGATGTTTGAAGACAAGTGAAATGGATGATGTGATTGATTTGGATGATAGGGGAGATATGGATTGAATTAGAACATAGAAATAAATAATAAAATGTGTATATCCAAAAAGATTTCCACGGGTCTTAACACAATCAAAGACACATCAAGCACATTCTACCTAAGGTCAAAAGGGAGGTGTTCCAACCTTTTCCCATAACTTGATGCTCTTAGCCCCATAATTAAGTGGTTGAATGGTCTTTCCTAGGACTATGCAAGTTATGGATCAATTGGAAAAGAACAATGCTTGTGGTGCATGTCTTTCCACATTGACACATTCAAGATTTAGCGTCCAAGTGAACACATATGGTGAGTATCTTGGGGTGATTCGGGTAAGTCCACTTGGATCAATCCTTGTAGAAAGGAAGTCACACAGCTAAAAGGTTATCTTTTAAGTCCTTAGGTATCTAGTAAGGTCCTTCATTCATGACTATCCCCTATAGTTCCACAAGTGGAATTTAGGCCTATGGCCCTACAAGCACCCAAAATGTATAGTCTCACAAGAAAGATTTAGACCCCTTGGCCCTACACAAGTTGAATGTACTTCCCTTGTAAACAAGCGCCCAATCAAATGTAGTATTGCTTAGCAAGATTTAGGCAACTAGGCCCTACACATGAATAAGCATTCGAAGTAGAAATAGTCACATCTTCTCTCTCCTTATATTGAAGGAAGCTTTTGATTATAGTGGGGTGGAGTAGCCAGGTTTTCCTATTCCCCACTTGGGTCGTTCCCAAAAGATTACTCTCTTGGTAGTCCCTCTAAAGGTAAATGCAAGAAAATTAAGATGGATAGCTAAAGGAGGTCAAGATTTCTGATTTTCCATAAGGAAAAGAGCATACTCTCCTACTCCATAGTTTCTCCCAAACAAATCAAGCACATATTCATTTAACCAAGATTCCTTTCTAATGACTAAATTAAGTAGGTCTAGATTTTTGATTTCCCCTTAAAGAGGAAAGAGCATACACTCTTACTACCCAATTAAATCACAAGAAATGAACCTTCCTAATTAAACTAGGTGCCTGTCAAAATCAACTTAAGGTAGATACAATTTTTTATTGAACCTCCAAGGCAACCTACAAAACCAATGAATTAGTAGTCTCAAATCTTTTCAAGATCTTCAAACAACATCCTACAAAACAAATTGATTAAGTAGTCTCAAAATGTCTTAATCTTGGTCAACCATTCTACAAAACCACTATTAGAAGATTGAAAATTTTAGAAACTTGCAAGAAAATTCAACCATGCATTGATCAATGTGCAAATAAAGTGCAAGCTCATCACAATTTATTTTTTTTTGTTGCATTTGACCTAGTCAACAAGATCTAATTTTTTTGGTATGATTTCGGCCACAAAAATAGGAATGCAAAACAAAGACCCCTGGTAAAAAATAGAGAGCTAAGAGATTAAGAAGAAAAAGAACTTAGACCTAAAATGAGGAGTGAGACCTCCTTTTATAGAAAATGAAAAGAACTGGATAGTGGTGATTAAGAGGCAAACAAATGGATGGTCAAGATTAAGAGACAAAAGATGAGTGGCTAAGATGAAGAGGCAAAAATAAATGAGTGGCTAGGATTAAGAGGCAAAAATATGTTAGGTAGAGTTTGAAAAAGGTGAAATGGCAAAAGATGAAAAAGTTAAACTTCACTTTTAGAGGGAAAGAGGAATTTAAAAATGATTGGTGGAGAAAAAAGATGGAGAGGTGGCTACCTTGGAAAAGGTGATTGTGCACATGATTTGTGGTAATCCACTTTTTAATCAAGATTAGAGGAATATTAGAAAAAGGTAAGCATAGGAAAAAGGGAAAATGAATTAAATTAAAATAAATTTAATTTAATCATGGTTTAGAAGAGCTTTAGGTTAGTGGAGGAATAAAATAAATAAAATTTATTTTATAGAGGAAAATTGAGGGATAATATATTAAATTAAATTTAATATATTATAGTATTTAAATAAAATTTAAATACAAAGTAAAAATGAATTTATTTAATTAAAGTAAATTTAATTAAATAAATAGAAGAATATAATTATCATTTTTATTGTCATGCCCAAAAGTTTGAGCAAAACATAACTACAAATTTTTTTCTAAAACCTAATGTTTACTACTGTCATCACACATGCACAGCCAACAAAGTTTGCTAAAGTTTAAAACAGTCTGGCACTAGCATACTGAGTACGTGCAAAACGATGCAGAAGGAAAAAAGTTTACCAATCTGGTCAAGTGTTCAAAAATGATACCAGGATCCAACCAGAAGGTTGACCAAGTTTGACCAAGTTTGACCCAAAGTCAAACTTCACAAAATTGCTTCCAAATAAACCCAAAGGGGTTCCCTAAGCCACACACTTTGATCGACGCATAAAATGAGGTAGTTGACTAAAGTCAACCAAAGTTGACCAAAAAGTCAACCATGCATTGATAGACATGTAAATAGGTTAAAATGATACTAAAATCAACATGGAAGGTCTAGGCATGCAAACCGAGAAGAATTACCTAGGTTTGACTAATAGTTGACCCAAAGTCAACCGTACTTGATTTTGGTCAATGAGTCACTATAAAAATAAAACTCTATACTTGACGATATGAAAGCTTCGTTATGATCTTAACGATATAATTACGTTCACTTTATGATTATAATATTAATTTAATAATCTAAAACCCAATACTAAATAATTACGTTACCCTAATGTAACCCATTTAATCTATAGATATGACCTTAACTAAAAGAAACAATTCTTTTATATCTATTTATATAAATTATAACTTACTTTACAAATATAAAAATATCCTAAAGAAATATCTAATTTATCCCTAGAAGTTTTATGACTAATAGTCAACAAATTCTATTTACTTTAATTTAAATAACAATTAACTAACATTCTAGAAGTTTCTTAACCAAAGTAAATATGACAAATAATTTCTAAATTTTATTTAAAACATAAAAGATGAATTAAGTAATCAAGCCTGGAATCTTCTAGATAAATTCCTTGAGTAAAACAACTACTCAATTAACTAAAATCTATATAGTTTTGAATTCCATTATTTATAATAAACATTAACTTTCATTTCATAAGATATTCTCTTCTAGAATCTCCTAGAAGAATAATATCTTCCATATTTATCCTAAGATATTATTTGATTTTTAAATAACTTTTAAAGTGAAATTAGAAACTATAAACAATGTTGTGATAAAGTTCTAGATTTTTCTATCCACAAAGTCTACATAAAGCACTTTAATATCTACCTAAAATCTATAAATCAAATATATTTCTAAAACTTCAAGATAAACTTGCTAAGATATTAATCCCATCTATGAACCAAAATATATTTATTTTTGAAATCCATCTCTTATAATATTCAATTAATTTTAAAACTCAATCCTATAAAACACTACTTATAAGAGAAATAAAATTGGGTTAAAAACCCACAAGGTTTCATAGTTTAAATTATAGATTAAAATTATTTCCCATTTTCAAAATATTACCACTAATATTTAGTCTATGTTCTAATAATAATTTAATTTTTGGATTATAATGCAGGGCTGAAGCCGAGCTGCATGCAAACGGGGGATGGAATGACGACATGAAAAGCAGAGAAGGGCCGAACAAAATTTCTATAGTGAGGTTTGAACTCACGACCACCATCTTAGTAGTCTTTGTTCATACCACTACACTACAATCAGCACAGTGTTACAACTGTGCTCACACAGTGCTATACTCACTGCGCGAGCGACCAGGGAGCAAAATCGGATAGGGCTTTAGCCCGCCCCCTTCCCCATATCGCCGGACAAAATACAGTGACCCCGTTAATTTAAATATATAAATATTTTTATTTTGAAGAAATATCTACAAGATATTTTTAATTAGAATATATCTAAAACAATATAATGAGATATAATTTAATTTGTTAATTATATCTGTGTATATATATATATATTTTTCATGAATACTTTTATTATCATATAGCTATATATAGTTCTCAATACTAGGTATTTATGACTTCCTAAATTTAAATTTTCTATAAGAACTAAAAGAAATGGATTAAATGAAGTATTAATCTATATATAAACATTATATAAATATAAATTTCAATACCCATCTAACATCTATATTTTCTTTGTTTAATTTTATTTAAATGTTTCAAGTCTAACAACAATAGATAACTAGATTTTATGTCTTATTATTGCAAACATGAATATTACTAAAATGAAATTTTAAAGGTCGTAATATTACTCCACTAAACAATATAATTATAATTATAATTCCTTTGAGAAAATTCAATTTAAAATTCTACAAATCCAAGTTTAAAATTTCATTCAATAATTTAATTACCAAAAGATTAATCAAATATCTTTTGAGAGATGACACTTTTAAATTACCATTTAAGAATTAAATAACTTTGCAAATGATCTTTACATATGAAAGGTAAATTATTGATTATAAATCTTGATAACTTAATTATGGCAAAGCTTAAATAAACGAACTGACTAATAAGAAAATATGTATTTAATTTCTTTCCCAAGCTTTACATATAGTTTAAATTTGCAAGTTTTACAACTTTGAATAAATTACAAATTTCTTCTTCCTCATTGTAGGAAGATAACATCATTAATACATCTAGAAAATTGGCATATTTTACTTGCACAATATATTGAGATTTCACAACTTTAAATGAAATACCATTTCTCCTTTCACATCACAAGAGAATTACAACAGTAATGCAACTTTCATAAATCAAATATTTCAAGTAGTTACAACTTTCTCCTCATACAAATTTCAAGATAAATCAATGAAACAACTTGTAGATACAAATCCTCCTAGGCAAGTTTGTTCCTTCCAAAAACTTCATAGAACCTGTAAATAAAACTTGTAGGTTGATCATGGAGGCTCACCTCCCAACCTAGGCCTTTTAGGCCACCCCCGAGCTAGGGGTTTCAAACACCGACAGGTACAAACATACTCAAAACAACAACATGTAGACAAACACAACAAACTCCCAACCAAGGTTGTACACATAAGTCTCCTAAAGACTATATAACATGGGGTGAAAGTGGACCAAGAACCCAAAGTAGATAGTCAAGGTAATAGTAAGGAAATTATGTGCCACACATGGACACAAAATTCCTTTTCAAAATTCTCTTTATTCCATCCCTTGCCCTTAGGAAAACTTGACCACATGGAGCCCATAACATCCATGCTTATACTTCCCACACATGGAGAAGCTCTACTTTAAAAGGGCTGCCCAATATTCTTTCCCCCTCAAGGTTACCAAATCCTCCCAAGGATGAGTGCACCTTGAAAACTCCCTTAACATCACAATATAACTCAACCCTAAAATAAACACAATATTTTGCTTCACAAAATAAGATACAACACTTGCAAACCTCCATGGAAACCCATGGAGTTGAAAATAAATTACATAGAACTCCATTAAACTACCTTAAGATTTCACATATATGAAACATGAATATGCTACTAGTTCTAGAGTATATCCAACCTTAAGTCCAAAGCTGAAGAGGAACTATGAAGCTTTCTCCTCCTTAAGCCTTTCCTTCCTTCTCCAATTCTAATGGTCTCTAAGAGTAGAGAGTGGGTGAACAACCTACTTTCCTCTTACCATCTCCTTAAGAAGGCTTTAGCCAGGAAATATCTGATTCCTGCATTAATGAGGAATCCTCTAAACACTTCCCCTTCCTTCCTAAGTCAAGGTCCTAATAAATGACCTTAATGGCTCACATGGGATGGGTTGAATATATTACCCAAAATTCTCCAACTCTTCAATTTTCGTCACTTTGAAGAGGAGATATTTTAGGGTTGTCATAAATGAGTCCCAAGGCTCTTAATGGGTTGAAAATGACTCCTAACCCCTAAGGTACCAAGTAGGGTGGTCAAAACTAACCCTAACTACCTTCTAGAAGCCTATTTGGTCCTCTTAAACTCCACTTGAAGTTTACATCCGAATTTCAACTCTCTTGACCCAATCTAATCTTCCTAATTCTAGGGTTTGCATAGGTACTACACTAGGTAACCCTTGGGTCATGAATAGGTCTCCTTAATTACATTTACTAGTCATGCCAACACATTAAGACATAGGTGTCAAGTGACACATAAATTACATTAGGCATGACCCATTTAACTTTTAACAAAATAATTTAAATACAATCATACAACATACACTTACAAATAAAATACATAACAACGAGGTCTATGTCTCTTCATAGACATGACCTTAGCATCACATAGGATATACATAGGTTAGCATTTGAAACCCCGAATATAATACCATGGTCAGCTACCTGCACACATCAGTAGGTCCAATAAAATTCACATATAAATTTAACAGAATACATAATGTAACACACATACCACCTACTTCTGCATTCATTTACACATTGGTAAAATAATATCTACATTTTGATATATCCTAACTTGTATGTCTCACACAATGCATCATAAATTAAACTATAAAAATTAATTGCATAATTATCCATAGGTTATCTCCTAAAAAGATTCATAACAACATAATGTACTAAAACATGGTACGAGATCTTATAGATCCTTAAAATAACATATGTATCCAAGTATCTTAAGAGTCATAAATAGTATCAACTAAAAACATAAATAGTAAACAAAAATGCTAAGTTATGCAAGTCTGGGGTAGACCCTACAGTTATCAGAGATGAAAATGGGAATTGTAAAGGTGTTAACGCCATTCCTATTGGTTTTAATACTAACCATGTCACTGAGGCTAATGCTGCTCTTTGTGGTCTTATGTTGGCTAAAAGGAAAAACTATAGAAAAGTGTGGGTTGAAGGGGATTCTCTTAATATTATTAAGTGTCTTAATAATACCATGATTCCTTCATGGACAATTACTAATGCTATCAATAAAGAAAAAAGTATCATAAATTCCTTTGATGCGTGTGTTGTTACTCACAATTATAGGGAAGCCAACTCAGTGACTGACTAGGTTGCAAATGTGGCATGTCGTAATCAGGTGGACACTGAACGAGATGACGGGACTATCCTTCCTCCTGAAGGGGCATCATTAATCGATATGGATCAATTGCAAAGCAGGAAATATGTACTTAATGAAGATTACATTAACGAGTAATAAGTTCAGGGATCCGTGTGAGGGTGATGAAGGGCATTGTGGTGATTTTGAGATGATTATTGCCTTTATTTCACATGATTTATGGGTCTTTCAAGGCTTTAGAGGGTATTATTGTTACTTCAAGCTTAAGCTTTAGGGCTTTGTGAGAAACTTTGAGAATAGATTTTTTTGCAATTGCAGAGCCATGGGAGACTGCAAGAAGAGGTGTGAGCTGGGGAACTGTAATGAATGGAACCAAAACCCGAAGGTTTGGAACGTTGTTAAGAATGGGGGATTGGCAGTTTATTTGGAAAATTTGCATGGAGGGAAGCTTGTTGTTACCAAACATTTCATCAAGACCTTGAATAAGGGAAAAATTATGGTGGGAGAGCAGAGCATGGAGGTTATAGTGGAGGTCATTGCTCAGGTGATGGGTCTCAAAATCAAAGGGATCAACTTCTATAGAGACAGGAAGGTGTCAGATAAAGCTCTAGAGGTTTTTGCGGCAACGGATCAAGAAAGGAAGTGAATGGTTAAGGTTGATAACTCTTATTTTAACCCTAAATACATTTCTAGGCCATGGAGACTGGTTCTTTTTGTTATTATTAGTTACATTAAGCTGGATGGAAGATATACCAAAATTTATAATCATCATCTTATTCTATTAAACCATTTCAGACATGAGGTTAAAGTTAATTTCCCCTTTTATCTTTTGAGTTCTTTGAATGCTACTATTCTTAGCTGGTAGAGGGACCCTGAAGGTGACCATGCCTATCATGAAGGGTTGATGGTCCTAATATATGAGGTTATTAAGTCTAAAAGGTTGAGAGGTCCTAATTGAATCAGAAGGCCCTTGAAGATTATGATACTGATGGAAAAGATTCGGAGGAACCCTTTATGGAGGATACTAAAAATGAAGAGGTTGAATCTGAGAAACCCAAAAAACCCTCCATGCATCATGGCTCCTCATCCAAAATAAAAAATAGGAAGGCCAAGATGGAGGACTCGGCCACTGAAATGGAGATGGAGGAAGAGGAAAGTAGGGATGACAGTGTGAAGGGGAAGGGTAAAAAGGAAATGGAGACTACAGGGAAGTGCACTAGAGCCAAAAATAAGAAAAAGAAGAGGGATAAGAGGGTTGTCATTTATTCTGATGATGACTCTACCTCGGAGGAGAATGCTTAGGAAAAATAGGAAAAGCAGGTGGAGAAGGAACCTATTATGGAGGACTGTGATGATTTAGACCAGAATATTCTGGTAGATGACAATATCATGCAAGATATAGCCTAGGATGTGGCTAATATTGAGAAGGATAGTCTGGCCAATAATAGGGGTAGGGTGGAGAGTTCCAATAGGAGATGACTTGTGTGAAAAAGGACTTTGATAACCTGGGGTGTATTGCTTTCTTTAACAACCTCAGCACCATAAAAAATGACATCAACACTATTAAAACCCAAATCCAACATCTCCAGAATGATATTGGGGCTCTTGGAAAAATGAATTTGGGAGAGAAGACTATGGGATAGTGTATTGATGAATTGAAGGAGACTGTTGGCAGGGCTGAGGGGATAATGTCCTTCAATGAGAGAATCATTTCAATGGAGAACAAAATAAAAGAGGGGGATGTGGTGAAAGGTGGTAACATGATTAAGAGAATTGATAAAATGGATAACAAAATTGAGCAGTTGGAGAAGACGATGGGTAACATCGTTGAGCAGAGTTTTTCCATTCTCAAGGCCTCGATTGAGCATGTCAAGATACTTGTGGACAAGATGGAGACGGGCAATGGGGAGCAAGCGCTCATGGAGGTTAAGGAGGATCATGGACCCAGTAAAAGAACCAAATCAAGATTCAACAATTTGGGGGATCATAAGAACAAAGATATAGAGGAACTCAAAGTTTCCTCTGCTAATATGTAGATGTTGGTTGAACATGCGGTTGAACTAATGAATAATATCTAGCCAGTTGTATGTTTTCCTGCTATCTTTTCGCTGTCCTTTTTCTCTCTATCTTTCTTTTGATGGACTTGTTAGTTTTTTGGTGTTGTTTCATTGTTTCCACTGGAACTTTAATGCTTATTTTGTAATCTTGGTGTAAAAGGTTTCGGGTCCTTTCAAAACCCACTTTTGCATAATCAAAATGATTATAGTCAATTAATAAAATTAACCATAATGTTAAGGGTAAATATTAATAAAAATTAAGTTTAGTGTGAATGGAAAATTTTAGGTGTCTACACTTGGTTCCAAGCCAACATAGGAAAAAAGTTCACTATTGCTAATCTTTTTCATTGTAAGAAAAAGTTGAAAGAGAAGATAACTACTTTTATATTGAGGTATCAGTCAATCTCTACAAAATTTCCTTATTTTGTGCCTAATATCAACCTCCAAAGGATGTTCATCAAAAATCTACATTTGATATTAATAGAAAAAAAATTCATCTTTATTTTACCTACCTTTGCAGGGCTATGATAGATTATTAACATACCATGACTCAATTTGGGAACTCCTCCTCAAATTCCTTTGGGAGGGATTTTTATTTTGGAGGATCTTAGAAGAATAAGGTCATGAAAAGTGTTATGGCATTTCCACAACCCACAGAGAGAAAATTTTTTTCAATAGACCCTCAAAGAGGTAGGATGTTTACTAAGCTATCTTATTCCTATTAGAGAATACTACAAAAGTTGTTAAGACAAAACCTAGTAAATCTTCTATAAATTTGACCCCTTCTTGATCTAGGAACATTTCCATGTTTTCCACATAGAAATATTTTTGTCTCTTTGTTGTTGCATTGTGTCTAGATTTGGTATATATAGGGTTTTCTCTCTTTCTTTTGTTGAGACCCTAGTTGCAGTAGATGATTTATTGAGTTGATTTTGCTGTCTCACCTTGGCATGTAGGGAGTCTCTTTTAAACACTTTACATATATTGTGAGTTGATTCTAACTGTGGTTGTTCCCTTATATTGGGGTTTCCACATAAATCTGGCGTTCTCTTGTGAATTTGTGTTGAATGTTTTATATTTCATTATTGTTGATTAAAGAAACATGTTTAGAATCAAGTAAAATTTTCAATTTGATAGAATACCAATTCATATCCTCTCTTAATCTATGGGTGTGTTCAACAAAAATCCCTTCTTTTAATCCTTCTCCACCTCAAAACTTACCTCCAAATGATAAGATCAACCGCCACCTAGCTTCTCCAAGAGAATAATTGTATTTAAAGATGATTCATCTCATGTTATTTCTCTATGCATTGTGTTATTATATTACCCAAAGAAATATAGACATACACTAGGAAGTGACACACCCCTTTTAGTGGTAGACATTGGACTCAAAATTATTCTTGATAATGACAAAAAACCCAATATGACCACAGACAGGTTTGGTCTTAAGCTTTCAAGTAGTAAATGGAAGACTTTTATTAAATCCCTACAGAATAACTCTAATGCCTCTCCCTACTGTGTCATCGATATATTAGATAATGATATTTTAAGGAGGAGAGAGCCACATCCTTGAGAGAATAGAGGTCAACAAGGTTGGAAAAAATCAATGTTGTTGCTACAATTTTTGAGGATAGAGACAAATAATCTTTTGTTGATGATATTGGTGATCATTTGGAAGACTCCACTTATAATAGAGATTATTGTAAGAGTAGTGCAGAGATGCTAAGAATAGTGAAGAGGCACATGCTGAACCTTTGAGCTTGGTACCTAAATATCCTAAAGGAGTATGGGGAGGAAGAGGAAGAGGAAGAGGAATGGATTATTGGTGTAGAAGCTAAGGAGTCTAATTAGGATTGGCATGAGATAACTATAGAAATAGATAATCTGAGTTCCAATGCAAAATAAATAGATAATGGATTTAATGACTAGAAAAGGATATGAAAATCTTGGTTAGGATAAGTTAGAACTTAATGAAGAGAACTATGATGGGTTTGTAATAGTGTGTAGAAAAATAGATAGGAAAGTAAAGAGAAAACTAATGAAGAACATGAAGGAGGAGAAAGTAAAGGAAATAAGACTAATGGTGCTACTTCTTGGGAAAATGATTTGGAGCATATTCTCAATTCATGGGGATACATTTATTGGGAGACTTTTAGTTTTATCTTTGTGATGTTCTTTAATGCTACATATTTTAAGACTATTGATTCTTATCTATGTTAGTATTTGTAACTATTGAACTCTTCTAGTTTGGATTTTTATGTTTTGATGTCTTTTTGTTTAGCTATTTTTGTGGTTTTAGTGAGCTTCCTATCTAAGGCTTGGTTTATCTTATTCTAATGATTTTTTATTGAACTATAATGGGTTATGGCCCTTCTCTACTTAATATATCAAAAACATTTGTCATATCGCCATAATTTTTTAAAAATTTCTACTATCAAAACTATAAGGAAACTTGCAACCAATTTAATGATGATATTTCCACATAACACATAATGAAAAATAAATAAATAAATTCTCATAATCTGCATGCAAGAGAATAGAAAACATACCCATAAAAATTCACACAACATATATCATGGGAAAACTCTCATGAGGGAAAAGACCCAACCTCAAAAAGAATCCATCATCCATGTACTATTTAGCAAAGAAATATTGTAATACAACCATGAAAACTTTTGAATCCCTAGCCATAAACAAGCACACCATTTGAACATGCAAGAAACCATACATCCCATGCCATGATTCCAACCTCCACAAATGCTAACCCTAACTTACATCAACAACTACCCTTGTGGTTTCTTTTATAGAAACAAGCTCCCACAAAACCACCAAGTAAGATTACATAAACCATGTGCTACCTAACCCTATTGACCCAACATTTAGTATTGGGTATTTTATTTAATTATTTATCTAATATTACATAATTACATAAGATAATATTACAATTTTACAACACAAGTTGTAATGCTTAGCTAGGGAACCCAGGAGATACTAACCTAAAACATGTTACTAAGTTTGCAGAATAATTTTTTTCTTAAGTGTTTACAAACAATAATGAATAAACAAAGGGAAGTAAAACATAAAGTCCATAAGTACACATAAACATAAACATAATCTCTATTTCTGATTACACATCTCAAGGGTTCCTTGGCATAGAAACTACGCAAATACAATTACATATATTAATTACAATAATAATCTAAATCATCTACATATTACATCATAATTTACATCTAAATAATAAAGTATACATAATCTCCAACATCCATTGCAAAATTTATAGGATATGTAATTAAAATTAAATACAAAGTACAAAATAGAGAAATTACAAGAATAAGTCTCCAAGAGGATAGAATAGGAAGAAACTGCAACAAGGATAATCTAGCACTAGAATAGGAAAGTCAGAGTCTCAAATGGTAAAATAATCACTACCTCTTGACCTTGTGGAAACCTATGGTTCCAATCCCACAGTGTTGAGGAGATAACATCAGATCCCACTCGGATAACAATACCAAACTAATCAGGTAAAACTAAGCAAGGATCTTAGAAACTCCTATCTCAAGGATACATCTCAAAATCAAAGGTACGCATACTAATCCAGAGGCAACCAACACATGTAGGAAACCTAAGATGAAATTAGGGAAATGTCATCACATATGCCAACCCCTTGGAATGATCTCACTGGACTTTGAATCCCAAGTGTGATCATATGTGGAACCTGAAATCCTCTCATGAAGATAAGGATAACTGATCATGCTAGACTCACCATCACTACTAGACGGGAAATAATCTTCTCTCACTCCCATCCTTAGCCTATACTAGCACTCAAGGCATGGGTGAGGAAATCATTATCTAATTAATTCATTTCAACTCCATTTAATTTATATTATCACTTGATTAAGTAACCTACTAAGGATACCCAGGTAGCCACTTCTGGGCCCCAGCGCCTCCACAACAAGCCACGTCCCCTTTAACACCTAGATAACCTACCCTAGGTTCATAATCTCAAAAACCATAACTCACGGTCATCATAAATCATAATTTTCAAATATGGTTCCAAAG